>VZSV01000070.1:10056-58997 GCA_013398735.1 Nothocercus julius
ACGGGCACATATTACTGAGCTCGGGCTCCGCGGGCGCGCAGGGAGCCGCTCACAGAAGTGACAGGCGGAGAAAAGTCGGTGCCAGGTGGGAGCAGCAGCCCCCGGCGGGGAGCGGCTCCCCTGGGCGGGCGGGCGCGCTCGCGCTGCGGGCTGGAATATGGCTGATCATGTGCTGGCCTGGGCTTTACAGGATTTTTCCCCTTTTGGCCACACCCCCCTTCCCAGGCAGCTTCCCACGCAGGGAAGCCGCGTACAGTAAAAGGCTCCGAGCTGCCACACGCGCGTAACGGGCGGCGCGGGGCAGCGGCGCGGCCGGGCGCGGAGCCGCGGTCGGAGGAGGCCGGGGCGCCGCGGGGTGTGCGTGGAGAGCCCCGCGCTGAGCGCGAATATATTTAGAGCTTGAGAGAGTGGATGTGGAATGCGAGCTGGTTATGTAACGCGGTTAATCAGAAACACTGCGGAAAATTCCCTTAATTTGCCCGCGAGTTGCGGGCCGCTGTCGGGGCGGCCCGGGGAGCGCGGGGCGCCGCCGCCCGCGGGGAACTTGGCATCGCGTCAGTTATGTAACGCGCGGCCGTGGCTGCGGCGCGGAGCCCGCGCGGGGCCGGGGCTGGCGGCCCGCGCCCTTTCCCCGCGCCGCGCAGTTACGCGGGCGCTGGTGCCGCTAACCCGCTGACCCACATGTGCCTCCCCCGCGGGGCGAACGCGCGGCCGGGCCCACGCACACGCGGCCTCCCGGAGCTTCCCCGCCGAGCAGCGCGCAGCGAGCGCCGCGTTATGTAACAGTCTGAATGAAAACGCGAAGGTCAGCGGCGAGGCAGCCGCGGGCCGCGAGGGCGCTGCGGGGGAAGGAGCGCTGCTGCACGGAGCCCCTGGCTTCCGCAGGGGCTGCGGGGACAGGGCAGGCAGGAAGGGAGAGCGGCCGCGACGCGCGGAGGGGAGATGTCTGGGGTTTTCAGATGATGTAATGGAGGGTCTGGCAGGAAATATGCGTCTACTCATCGAGTGCAAACGGCAAGAGAATTGGAGCTGCCGTTCTGTGCTAATGTGGAAATTAGAGTATTGGAATTAAACTGACCTACCCGCTAGGTGATTATTCCTTCCTAATATTTAAAACCGAAGCTACGTAACTGTGCAGGAAAGCATTGCAATATTAGTATTTTACCTCCTTGAAACTGGGACTTTGGTGGAGATGTTGTGTGCAACTGAAACCCCATAGATGTGTAGCTCTTTTTTGTTTTACTGAAATTGAATTTGATGTCTTGCTTTTTCAAAGGATACTGGATTTCTTAGAGCAGCAGTGTGACCTTAACGTGTGACTAGTACAGATATGAACACAGGTGAATCTATTTTTAGAACATCTACGTTGTAAGCTCATATGCTTAAGTCTGTGTTGAGCTCGAGAACTGAGCTCTTTGAGTTGTGGTTCTGCAACATGCTCTAGGCTGACAGACCTGCATTCTCCTGAGGTACACACGTACTTACATATACCTATGCACGCAGGCACCTATTTGTGCAAAATCCTTATTGCTTGACTCAGTAAAGCTGTAAAAATGCTTGCAGTGTTACTAGTTTTATGTCCTTTAATATCATAGTTACAGCTAGTGCAGAACTCCTTTGACTGGCGCATCAGAATTTTTAACAGTTGGTTTAGGCAGCAGATGAAAGAAACAACCTGAAGAGAGGGTTATCGGTGAGGGAAGATTGGGGAAAGTTTGTCATGGGCCAAATTCTTAAGGGCAGCTTTAATTATTCTAACAGTAGCATTTCAAAATATTCCGTTATACACATATATGATTGGATCCTTAAATGTCATGATTTTTACTTGCTAAAGTAATGCTTTTTGTATCACCATGTATGATACTGCTTAGCTTAAAACATAAATTAGGAGCTATCTGAAGCACCTTTCAAGCTGAGAACTGTTACATGATTTTAGGGGATAGGGAGCATGTGTGTGTATTCGCAGGGCTGGGAAAATTGTCTGCAGTCTGGTATCCAAACTGATAGTTAAAAAAATGACACCACACACAGAAAAATCTGGAAACAGGTAGAAAAGCCTGCTTTTCCTAAATAAGGTTATTCTTACTGCCACTGCTGATTGCTGAGGTTTCCCCAAGAGCCACCACTGGCCAGCAGGTTAAATCTCCTTCCCTGCCCGTTCCATAACCAGCCTTGTGCTTCCCGAGTGGCTCTGGCCGCAGACTGAGCGCTCTCTGGGCCCTTCCTTTCCCGTCACAGCTTTTGACATCCATGCGTTCTCTACAGACTACAGCGTAACACTACATGTCTTACCACCCCCCTTAAAAATAATGAAAATTGAATAAACTAGATTTTAGTAGAGAGCTATTGTCTCATGAAAAATGAAATACATAAAAGGTTTTTCATCTGATAAAAAATGCTCTGCTTGAGGGAGGCGAGCCTTGGGTCTCGGTGGGATGTCAATCAAGAGAGAACGCCTCGCCAAAAATATTTTCGAGGCAGCATTCACGTCGTTGGAGGATGGTGGACTTAAATATTTCTGTAATGTCTGGTCTTTAATAATAGAAAGCTACCCCTGTTTGGGTGCTTGCTCTCGCTTTTGTGCCGTTGAACTACTGAGGGTATTTGCTGTTTTCCAGAACCCTTCTTGGGAATTTAGTATCTTGTCATTCAGTCTAATCCTTTTTCTACTGATTGATTTTGGAGGGGGGTTGCTTTTTGTGTTTGGTTTTAATTTGTATGATACTCCACAAGTAGGGTGCGATTTCACTGACGGTGACATCGGTAGATTTGTTTTGTTCTTTTCTTTTAATCCTCTATTGCTAGATTTTTTTTTTCTATTTCTGGATTTAGTCTATTCCATAGAGTGTAGTTGTGTTACAGAATTTCAGTATGTTGTTTTCAGGGTGATTTTCCAAATTTTCCAAATTAGCATATTTTCTGTCTTTTTTTGCTTTCTTTTGTCATCATTGAGGGCTATTTTGCACGCACCACTGATTTAGTGCTATTTTGGTAAATGATATGTGCTGTGAATCCTTTAAAGGACAACACTGTTTTAAATGCATGTAGCATAGGAGCAATAATAGCAGCACTATGTTGTTCTCTTAGGAACAATGCTGTTCTGTTGTTTCAATAAACCGTAACCTACTCTCTGATTTTATTTGCTTGAGAAACATCTCAGGAGCTCATAAACCAGTATGTAAATACTGTTATCGTTCAACCAAATGCTGTAATTTTACTAAATAAAGAACACGTTTTGTAATGGAGATGAACAGGCTGCGTGACAATTCGAGATTTGAATGTAGAACTGCTTTTGAATGGAAAGGGCAATTTCAGCTTTGGGAGGTTGTCTGTTTTTTCTAGTATTTGTTTTGTAAGCTATGGAAATGTGCACTGGGGAAACTCTGGAGAGGCTCAGTTGATCTCAGCGGAGATCAATTAATCCAAGAGCTATCCCAGTGAAAAAAGGGGGAAAATCTAGCTTTAAATTACTATCTAAATGGCTAAAAACCTTAAAATGAATTCTTCAACAGGTGATCCATTCTTTCCTAAAATATTTTTGAAGAGAGAGCTTGCAGTGTCATACATTTCTAGGGGAGCAGATCTAGAAATTAGGTAGGATTCCTCTGTGTAAGACTTGATGCTTGATTATTTACGGTTTCTGTGTTTTCTTGCTTCTAAACGTGAAGAAGAGCTAATAGTGATTGGCGGCAGCTGGTCCCACAGGAGCATAAGGCAGAGGAAGGGCACTGCTCCCAGGTGGTTGGGTGGGGGATCAGTGACACTGTTCTCCTCCGTGGGACTCGCTCTGTCGCTGGCCTTGCTACGCTCGTGCGGTGAGCCGAGCTCACTGGGAAGATTCTGTCCTCCTCTCAATTTCTGTGGTTTTTGGTAGAAGTGAAAGTTCATACAGGTAAGGCTTGAGAAACTTGTACATGTGAAGGTGTAATGCTGCACATTACCCCATGTCATGTGCAAATTTCTGCCATCTTGTTCCCTTCAGCTCATTCTGTTTTTTTTTTTTTAGTATTATATATTTGAGCAGTTGTAGGTTTGATAAGAGCTTCTGGAAATGTATTTTACAGAGTTGTTATTTTTAAGTTAAAAAAAATTCAAAACTGACAGCAAATGCATGCTTCTTCTCTGCACAGATTCTGATGGGTAAATAGAGGAAGCCCCTCCAGAGGATTGAGGCCAAATCTCCTGCAGTTACTAGATCTGTGTTGCGTGTTTCGTGTTATAAATGGATCAAACTCCATCTCGAAGCTTGTGAGCTTTTTTGCCCCTCTCCATCCTGGTAGGAGGATTTTCTATAACTTTACAAAGCCCCTGTCACTTCTACGTAACTGCATCCATGATCCATTCTTTTCCTTCTTTAAATGTTAGTTATAAAATCTCCTGGGACAGAAGATGAAGAAGGGGCTGGTGCTGTCTTTTGTGATAGCTGAACTAACACACTGTACTCTCTTCTCTGACTCATGGTTTAGCACCTCAGCATGTCTGTTGTAGATGGTCTGTGCTGATAAAAACACAAGAATAGCCTGGGCTGTTATGTCAGTAAGAGTTAATTGTATAATTTCTTCAATGTGAAAGTTGTGAATTATTTTTCATGCTCTTATCTGAAGTCTAATCTGAGTATGTTTCATTCCCAGCAACAACCGGGTTCTTCCGAGACTGAAGGTATTAGGGTGTGGACCATTATGAAGAAATTGTAGGCCTTATTTTACAGCAGTTTAATCTTACGGTTTAGCCTCATTGCTCCATTCAATTGGAAGGATCCCAGGTGTTTTAAGCACTATCAGGAACCATTTTGCTTATTACTGAAATCCAGCCACTTCTTGTGTGGAATCTGACAGCTGTTTAATGGTGCTCAGCCATGCTAAGCAGATCAGAACAGAAAGTGAAGAATACCATACCTGATTGAAACACTCAGAGGGATTTTAGGTACATATAATATAATTATCTGAATCAGAATTGGGTCAACAGCTCTATTTCTGTAGAAAATGGCTGCAGATTTTTTTCTGTGGCTGTGTATGGTCAAGACATTGGTTTGAAATATCTTCCTGAAAATAATATCCCCAGCAGTGAGATAATGGCAGATCCCTCTGCTTACCTGGTAACACCCGTGTTTCCTTCAGGTATTCCCACGTACATGAATTGCTTGGTCCCATGTTGGTGTGCGAGTTCCTACAAAACAGAGGGAACTAGGTCCTCCTTTGGAAAGCAGGCTTCTGTACAATTGCTCTCTTTAAATACTGTTGCACTGCGTTATGTGAAGTGCACCCTTAGTAACGGAGGTTTAAAATCTGTCTTGGACGTTGACAGACAGAACAGCGCACAGGGAACTGTTGACATTAAGCAACGAGGCCATTTTTAAGTGGGGCGGTGCCCTCTTTTCTTTTGAAGGACATTGGGCAGTATGGGGAAAGTCTCTGCTTCCTTGTGTCTTCAGTTTTACTTCTCATATAGTTTAACAAAACAGATTATAAGCAAAGGATTGGTGAGGAGCAGCGAGGATGTGAAAGAACAAAGTTAAAATTCATGATCAACTAAACGTACATAAATGTTCCAGTAATCATGACCGACTGCCGAGTCTTTCATCGTAATTTAATCTAATAATTTCCATGCACTTCTAAAGGAGTGCGCTATGAAGCTGGCAACTTCTGAGAAATTGCCTGTGCGGTTACAAACAGCATTTGAGCTGGCATTATAGCAGCATGATAGATATGATAGATGGAGAACAAAGTTAGCGTCTGAAACGGAGCTGAGAGAAATTGCTAGCAGAATGTGAGAAAGCGGAGTTGGATTATGATAACCTCCCTTGTAGAATCAAATTAAACCTTTTTAAAGGTTTTATTGATTTTAGTTTGTAGCTGTACTATGCATTTACCTTACAGGGGTACATGAGATTAATGAGGCAGGCATAGTGATCAAGGAGTGAAAAACTGTGGTGCTGCTGTTCTTTCTAAATGTTTCATTTCGTACCGACTGTGGGGTATTTACAGCGTTAATTGACAATATGTTTGGGCACTTGAGTCTAGTTTAGTTGCAAGTGCTTAATGTACAGCAGTGATGGAGATGGAGTGGGATACCAGGCTCCCAAAAGGGGGTTGCGCAGAGCCCCCACACACCTTTTTTTACGGCTTGGGTGAGAATTCTTTGATGGCATGCTTGTCAAAAGAGACAGGTTGTGTGAAGAGCAGTGCACGTAGGGCCGAGAAGGATACAGCTAGCTTGGGAAATATGGCTGCAAGAATGCAAAATCAAAAAACAGAGGCAGACCATTTGGTCTAAGAGTCATCACGTATGCATCCAGTAGCATTGCCAACTCCTCGCATATGAGAGTGGATTTTTCTCCATAGTTACGTGGAAGTGTATGCCGTGCATTCCCGAAACACACAGGCGCGCAGAACTGTAGGCACTGTGGGGAAGACTTAAATTATGTCTTAGAGCTTGACTTAGAGTGTTTTGACATTGCTGCAAGGTCTGTGAGATATAGTCAAGGATAAAATCAAGGCCAAGGCTTGTGAAGTACAGACCACAGGTTTTATTTTCCCCCTGTCATGGAAATATGAAAATATTTTTAACTAATATTTCCCCCTCATAGATTGATTGCAAAGATAGGTTTGAGAAAAATGTCTTTTTATAAACTTATGAACTGATAGATGACTTTGCCAAAATCTGTGCCAGTTGTAAATCAGTGACAGGGAGCTGTGCTGCCTTGCCAATACTAATGTAAGGACAAAAAGGTAAGTATTCCTTTAAAAGAAGTCTCAAAAGTTGATAAGACAAGATAAATTACAGTTTTTGGCAATACTTTACCTGACATCAGAAGACTGTCAGCATAAAACATCTTTTAAATCCTGTGTATATTAAAAAATAAAATAAAATGAATCTCAAAGGAAATGGGGGCATATCAAAAACCTCTGTTCCCTCTGCATCAAACTTTATTTGTGCAGTCTTCAGGAAAAGTTTGTCACTCATTTGTGTTGTGGTTACAGCAGTTGTGAAGGGCCCTTTTCTGCCTCCGTTATTATCACGAACCCTTCAAAAGATCTAATGCAATATACTTTGAATTAGTAGCACCTAATGTTGAATCACAGTGTTTCTGACACAATATACATAAAAATAAGTCTGTTAGGAAAAACGGAGGAGCAGCTTTTTTCGGGGCTGGTGCTTGGAAGGATCGTGTATGAAGAACGTCACAGTGGTGCTGCAGTCCCGCTCTCCAAGCGGATTTCGCTGTATCGGTGGTTAGTCATAAGATACTCTGTCTTTTTACTGTGATAGTCTTTCAGAAACAGCCATTTTAGAAGATTTTATTAGGATTCTATACTCTTGATAGTTAAACAGGGGTATATTATTTTCTGTTCAAGTCAGGTGTACTTTTTTAAAAACTGCATTATGTTATTTCCATGAAAGTGAATCTGCAGGAGATCAGATTAAGGTCCCTTGTGTTGGCAGCACAAAAGCTACTTGTGGCTATTAGAAGTGTTCTGCACTGTGGCTAGGAGACTTCATCCTGGGACACTTTATATGTGTGCTTAATTCTAAGTACCAGGAATGCTGCTGTTGAGTCAGTGTCCCTATATACTTGTCTAACCTGAGGTCTGTGTGTGCTAAGGATCGAGCTAAGACTCACTTAGACCCCTTTTTTGAGCATGCCTGGCACTAGCGTATAAGCAACTGTATTTGCTCACGTTGTTGACCTTAACACCGCTCTGAAAGGACCATGCCTGTGTTGACAACCTCCTGGAGATACTGTGGTGTGAACAGTAGTGTAATGTCCGAGGATATGTGGAAGAACAAGGCAACATCAAGCTGTTTAAAAGGGGGAAAAGAGAGAGAGAAAGAAAGAAAAAATCCTTTCAAACTTCTAGGTAGTCAGAAACTTTCCACAGCGCTGCTTGCTTCTCTTAGAACTGGGACGAGCAGTTCTGTCCCTAAAATACTTGCTTTCTGTTCTCCAAGAACAGCCTCCTGTACGACGCTCGCCTCAAAGGCGACGGGGGCAGAGTCATTCTGGAGAAGCCCGGGTGAGCGGCCAGGGTGACTGGGAGTCCCCGCATCCGTCCAGCAGGCTGAATTTTGTCCCAGCCATTTGCTTCTCTGTTCCAGCCAGGTGCCCAGGCAGCTGACACGAGTTTTGCAGTTCACTTTGTTGGGTTTTCTGCCCAGTTTGGAGCCTGGAGAAAGGGCTTGTTGCAGATCTTTGGAATTAGCGAATCACTAATTCCAAATCGCTAATCTCAGAATTACTTTCTCTTTTCTTCCACAGTAGAGAGTTTTCTTCCATCAAATGAGACTGTCAGTTGAGAGTAAATGATGACACATGGGTATGAGGGGGCTTGTACAAACACACTGGAAGTATTTTGTTGCATTACTGTCTTGTGCACTGCACATGGCAGGATGCGCCCTGGAAGCCAAGGCAGCTCAGAAAGACAGCGTTAGAAAATGTAAAAACAAACCTAGAAAGGAGGTAAATGAAGCCAAAGTGGGGAGCAGGGTAATTTGGGGTTATCAACAGTGCAACTAAAGAAGTCATGGTGCTTAAGTAAGATGTGTAATGAAGGGGCACGAAGGGAAGATGACTGATTTGGAGAATGATCTGAGAAAATCTTAGGAAAGGGTTGATTAGTGGGGAAGCTGCAGTGTCTACTGAGGATGGGGAGAAGGTCTTATTGCCTCTGGACAATTTGTATTTTAATATTCTGGGATCTTGTCTTTGCTGTGGAGTGTAATGAAATGTATTGTGATGCGTGGGGACGTCTGGGAGCGCTGCCTCGCGCGGGTTTCCTGCAGCACCCCATGGCTCTCAGAGAGCTCTGACTAACTGTTTTTGCCGGAGACGTGGTGCTAATATGTGATATGAATTATTTGTCTTATCTCAGTGCTGTGAAATTAGAAGCCCTTTCCCACAGAGTGTTAAGCAGATTAAAATGAAAGCCTGTTTTTATGGTCCAGGAACAGTGCAAATAAAAAGAAAATATTTTGTTGTGATCTAGCAGTGGGGGGGTGCTGTAAGGAGGCTTTATGAAGCAGACACTGTTTGTAACATAAATGGTGGGACTGGCTCCAGGCTTCCCTTGAAAAGGTTTATATTGTTTTCCCTGGTGTCTTAAATTAAGGAGCAGAGTTTGGGAACGAGGGTTTCTCCTTTTGTTGTTGTCTCTGAAATTGGTTTCCTTGCGGCTTTGCAGTTCTCCCTTCCAGACCTTGCAGGAACAGCGGAGCCGGGTTTACCTGCTGACAGGAAGGCTTAGGACTGGTTTTGTCTGTCCTGAACACAGAAAGAGTCGTGTTAGAGGCTCCTGTCACCAATTTCTTGTTTGTAAGAGAGAAAGCGTTTTTAAAAAATCAACCAAGTGATGGCTTTGCAGAGCTACACCTGAAATCCAGGCTTTGTATTACTCCCATCGCTAGAATGCTTGTCTTGTGTATCAGTCCCCTCCTATCTCTCCTCCTTTGTGGGTAGAGTATATTTTAGTTACAGCAGTGTTTTATTTCCACCAACTTACTCTAATCTTATTGTCATAATGTTCCAAGACGCTTTATATGATAACTATTCCTATAATGAAATTGCCGCAGACACGACACGTGTACCGAAGGTAAAAAGCATATCATACTGCATTTGAACAATACCAAAGGAAGTGACCTTGAGCTGTTGTAATACTGTGGATTTGGTGGGGGGAGAGGAATGGTGAGATGTCAGGGAGACCGCTGCATTTTACCTGGATTCAGTTCCCGTCCCTGTACCTTTCTTGCTCCTTTCTCCCGTTTCCCTCCATGGAAGCACTAACCCGGGATATGCATGGACGCGGCAGTGCCTTCCCCTGTGGGGGGTCCACGTCCCCTCTGCGCGAGGTTCGCGTGGCACCCATGAAGCCCCAAGTCGCAGGGACCTAGGAAGGCAGGAGCCAGCTGACCCTCGTTTCCCTGTCCGTGGAGGAAGCGGCGCCGGGCCAATGAAGTGCGTAGAATGTGCTTTAATATTTGATGACTTTTTAGACATTTGCCTCCTACCGCACATAGAAGGGGTAGGCAGAAGTCTGGCATTTTTCCATCTGTCAGTATTGGAGGAGGAGGAGGCAGCAGCTGGGTCGAGTCTGTTTTCCTGCTCAGCCTCCAGCATCTGCGCTGCGTATCCTTTCGGGAGAGGGGCTCCGTACAAGCCACCATCCCTGGGGCAGCCGCGTGTTTCCTGGGGCCAGGACATGAAGAATTCCTGCTCCCTCGCTGCTGCTGCAGTCCCAGCGCGTGGCGTGGCTGCGGCTGTGCCTGCACAAGGGGCTCTCTCCCACTCAGGACAGCGCAGTCCTGGTTTTTCCCTACACACGTTTCCTTACGCCTCCACGCAGGAGGCGGAGAGAGGGCTGGCCAGGAGGGCACTGTCCTGTCACCCCTCTCTCGGCAGAGTCCCTGCCCTATAGGGCAAACAAACTGTAGGGGAATGAAGGAAACCTGCTGGGGAACTCTTACCAGGTGGCAGCAATACCATGGCAGCTCTGTGCAGTTATGTCATTTAATTTAATTGATATGAAAGACTTCAGACCATCCTGCAGAGGGTCCGCTGCAATTTGGGACTTTTTGAAGAAAATATTTGCAGTGCTTTAGGTATACTGTACAAGACTAATGTTACTAAAACCTTGTTAGAAATGGCCAAAAAAGCCAAAAAAAAAGCATAAAGTTAGTGTTTCTTCTTTTGGTATAAATTCTGCCCTGCTATTATGAGCATTTTGGAATGCCACTTGTCTAGACCAGTGCAGAGAAATGTGTTTTGTTTCTAGCATTCTGCTTATTGCAACCACATTTAAGTGTTGCAAGTGCAAGCGGTTGAAGTTTTGGTGTGATACTGATGTTTCTATGTGGTATTTTTCCATAAAAAATAAATATTTCTGCATTGCTGGATTTCAGTATATTTTTTTTCTGTAAACATTGAGCTTTTGATTTGCATTTCTTTTTCAAAAATTTCCATCTTGTTTTGTTTTAAGCACTTCAACTGCAGCACCCGATGGAGGAAAAGCCATGGATGCAAAGCAAGCACAAGCAGGGAATACTTAGTATATCCTAAAGTTAATTTGTTGTAATTTTAAAATACTTTAAGGTAATTTGAGACATATTTTAGATTTAAAACACATGATGAGGCAATTCTGCATGACTTCCACTAGCATTTATGTGGACCAGGCAAGCTGCTTTCCTGATCTTAGGGGTTAAATTTTAGCTGTAATTTGTCTGCTAATGTGCAGTAAATAGTGATATGACAGTGATTGGGTTTTGAAGAACCAGGTAGACTTTTGGAGAAGTTCAAAATATTATGGGAAATTATTAGTTTTAATTAATAATTAATTATTAAAATGGAGAAACCTGCTAACAGGGAAGAGAGAACCAGGGAGGAAATGGTTGGCCTCCATGGATCTTTTGTGTTGGGAAGATGTGGCAAATAAATTGTTATCAATGTGTTTTGAGTAGCATAATCTGGATGCAAAGAAGGACTACATTTAGTAAGAAGGGAAAACAAAATTTCTAATAAAATATCTTTGTTAATTTGTATTTTCTTAGCTCCTCAGTATAGACACATTGTCCTTTTAAGGCAATATATGTCTAAAGGTCATATACTGCTTCCCAGAGACTGGGAAAGCTTCTGCTGTTCTTTGTATTTGCAGCTCGCTAACGTGAAGACTTACCAAATATCATGTGTTAATTCTGCGGTGAAATAGCATTGACTTCTTTTATTCTTTTTCAGATGATGGAAAGAAGCAGGAGACATTTTAGTCTTTGTATTTATCTGACCCAAGTGAGCACGGCAGTCACTTCCTAACATGAGAATTATTTCTAGAAATATTCTCAAAATGTTCAAGCTGGCAGCTTGTTCATACTTAAACTCCTCAGCTGAGATGGTTCCTAAAGAGTCCCTCCCTCCCCCCCATCATCCTGAAGATGATGGGAGCTCCTGGATATTAAAATTTAAGTGAGATACTTCTATTCCTAGAGCAAAGTAGCATCTTCCGAAAGAATGAAGATCTGCTTAATTTATAGTGATATGTGCTATATTTGTTTTTAGCGAACGCTCGTGAAATCCACCTCCCCTTACGGGTCTGGGATTTTGAAACGCTGATTGCTTTGCGCATAAAGTTTGTAATAGAGATCAGTAATGTTTTCTAAATTCAAGATCAAGTGCCATTTAGGAAGATGGAAGCACCAAGTTAGGTGTAAATCAGACTCTGAAATGTCCGGAATGGGAAAGTTTCACTGAAAGAACAGAACAATAAGTTTTACCAAGCAATTCTAAAACAGTGAAGAAAGATTTTACATAGCAACAAACCCAGGGGATATGGTGTCCCATTAGCAGAGATCATCTCCCAAGTTGTTGTTTTTTTAATTGAGGAAATTATAACAAATGATGTACTGCTGGGATCAACATGTTGTAATGACCAATTAATGGAAACAAGGAGATGATTTTGTTTCAGAAAATTGATGTGGTGAACAACCAGAGCAGATGCAGGTATGCTCATAATTTGCTAAATGGATGTACTGCGGTACTGCTTCTGAAAGATAAACAGCTGGGGAAGGGTTGGAGGAAGTGTTCATTTTGGTCTTAGCAAAATAAGTACTGATAATAACACTAATAAAACTGTTCCAATAGGTTGTTATTTTACTGGCTTGCATGTTTTGTATGTGGAAAGTATAATGCAATTGAGGTCTACCTCCACTGAGGATTAGTACACGGTGTGTTTTCTGTTGGAGTAATTTTGCTTTACTGTTTTATGTTTTCTGCACTGTGCTGTTTGTTTCCCAGCATTCCCAGTCTCTTGCCTATAGGTATTTCTCACTTACTTGTTCGTTATGTATCTTAATCCTCATTTATGGCAGAGAATATTTTTCAGCATGAGTAAACTTCTGATAGCTTAACAAAATTCAGCTTTGCTCATTGCTGTCCTAACGATTTTCCTTCTGCCTAGACAAAATTAAACTCCAATCTTGTTGAAGACATTTTTGTACACGCATTTGACATGTAACTCCAGCTGATTGCTGAAAACAAGCTATGATTATGGGCTGGCAGGATTCACTAGCAATCTGGAATATTAAAGAGGCAGGATCTAGTGCTCGCTGGGGGAAGAGCCCCTGTTCCAGCTAGTGCTGTGGTCAAGGGAGCTGCCAGCCCAGTGCTGCTTTAAGAGGTACTGAGGTTATTGGCTTTGCCGTGTGGCTGATTAGCGGTGCTTTGGGTTTGGTTTTCTTCCCCAAGACTCAGCAAGAGGGTAAGGACTGTTTTCCAGTGAAGACTGTGAAACCTAAGGGTGAGAGGTGGTTGAGAGCAGACTGTGCCCCCACGCAGGCGGGCTGCCACCCACCTGCCAGGTGAGCATGCGCAGGTTGAAGTGTGAACATTTCCTATATAACCTTTCCCTTTTTACTCAATTTAGCTGACACTTGTAGAAAGTAGAAGTAGCGCCAGGTTTTATTTGTTTGCTTTTGACTCTTTGATGTTGAATTTGTGATCAGTACTGTGATATTAAGTAGCCATGCAGCACAAATAACAGTCTTACCCAAATAAGCAGAATCAAAATCATGGACTCCTGAAGGGCAAAAAGAACAACTTTCTTGGAATTAGCTGCTCGAAGAACAGCTTTGGCATTGATGTTACACAGTGAAAATATGTAGGTAGGTACTTAAAAGGAATTTTTGAGGGGGGTATGTTTTTGAGGGGACTTTTACCTATTCACTTGCTTTGAATAATACAGTAATTGCAATAATTAAGAAAAAAAAGAGGGGGGGTAAGAGAGGCTCTTGTTTATTCTCGAGACTTGCTACTGTGTTGAATCCTGAGGAACTTGCAAATTTTATGGCAAACCAAAGTTACGAAGAGTTACTCTCTCCAGGAGGAATGAGTGCTCTTTAATTTAGAACTGGCAACAAGGAGCGGGCATATTCTGCAGCCTCCGTCAAAAGATTTCCTGCTTCTTGTATGGAGTTCGTATTTGTCCATGAAACTAAATAGTTCTGGCAGAAATGTGGAAAAATCCCAGTGGTACCTTGGGTAGAGCTTGTCCGTAGAAGCATTCATCCTGAAGAATAAGGGAAAGCTGCTCTTTGGGCTCAGGAAAGGAATATAAAAACATTGGGTTGTAGCAGACTAATGGACTAATAAAGAAAATGTGGAACATAGGCTGAGAAAGAACCAAAGTTTTGGGGAGACCTGCCTGGAGAGGCTTCTGATGCCTGGAAACAAGATGAGTGAGCTATATACTCTAAAGGTTTTGAGATTGCTTCTAGTATTCAATGTTAATAGCCATGTCATGATGGAAAGATAGGGGTGCTGACTCTCAACCATAATATTTTGTGTCATAAATGCCAAGCAGAAAACATATAATGGAAGATGAATTTGTTGTTCACCAGGTTTGCCATTCTGATGTTCAGTTTTTCTGCAGTGCTCATGAAGCTCCAGCCGTTTTCCTTGTACAGAACCAAGCTCCACAGTATCTGTTTTCATCGGGTTTCTCTTTCTTAGTTGTCTGAAAAGCATTAGAAGGGAAGAGGCAGCTCTCCAAGGTTGATAAGCCTTCTTGTGTTTCACTTTCCACAGTGATAACTACCGTAGCGTGTTCTAGTACTACTTGTCTTCACGTATGCAATATTGATCCCTCGTACTCAGCCCAATTGCAGGATGTGAGATAGTCTTCTCATGTAGGATTCATCCAACAACACATGGATGTATACGTAGTAGATATGTAAGTTCTTCAAAATGCTCCTTGTTGCCTAAAACGAAGAAGTGAACGTTTCCAGGGCATAAATCTTTTGAAGGAAGATGTCCAAATTAAGACAGTGGAGCCACCCGGCGTGTGTCCTTTAAACCATAAAAATTCTAAGCAATAAGTTCAGTGTTTTAAATACAGCAGATTTTGGTATTGCTGTATTATGGGTATTTAAAGTTGAGAAGGGAATCCATTCCATGAGCATAGTACTCAAGTAAGATTTAAACGTGGGTAAGCTTCTTTGCTTGTCCCCACTTCCCAAATTTTAGAGGACCAAATTTTCTTTTTCCTTTTTTTTTTTTTTTTTTTCCCCCCTCCCTTTCAGCCATGATTTAAAAGATTAATTGTTGTGAGGCTGAGTACTGGCTCTTTGTGTATTTAAATGTCATAATTGTCAAACTGCTGAGCATGGCTGTCAACCCAGTGAAGCTGAACACGATTTTACTGTTAGTGATGCAGTCCTGTGTACTTGCTAATGCAGGAAGAGTCCTCCTTCCTTTCTCATGGCTGTTGTATTCCTTACAGACTTAAGGCAGCAATTGGTTAAGTCACTCTCATAATTCAGTATGAGCAGAAAAGTATCATCAAATCTGTATGGTGAGAATAGCAGCCCGCTGCCGTTGGAGTCTTTGTCAGCTCTGATGCAGTTGTTGTTATAAACCGAGACTTCTTCGAATTCCCTTAATTGTGTTCTTCATCTTCAAATAATTTATGTCTGCCCCTGATTGTGAAATACTTCAAATTGAATGAAGTGGAAAGACACTTCCAGTTCTATGTATGCAATAGCATTTAAATTTTTATGGGTGACTCTAGGGCTTAAAATATGCTTTCATATGCACTTATGAAGCTGCTGTCGGAACCTGCGTGTGTGTATCTGAGAGTAGAACTTGGCCTTTTATACATCTATATTGTAGTAAAAAAAAATAACAGGAATCTTAATGAAGCGGTTTTAATATAGCCTATATTTTAACAGCTGAAAATCTTTATTTAGTTGAAGTAATTGGAAATTTTGATTTAACTACCCAGGACCCCCAGACATCCTTGCTTTAACTTCTTGTTTCTGATTCTCCAAAGAATCAATGATTTCACTGCAGAAATGTTCATGGATCAATAGACTTTGAAGATTAGTAGGTCATGACCAGGTACAAAATGCATGTTGTAAAACCGAGGCTGTTATATTTACTTGAATCCTTCTTCAAAAAATGAAAGAAGAGGTAGCTTTGAAAAACAGACCTCTTTGAATGGATTAGGTCTTTATGTATTTCAAAGAGTTGAGAATATACTGAAAAAACTACAATTGTGGAATTAATTTTCAGTGACTTGAGAATTCAGCTAGCTGACACATATTTTTTTTTAGATAAGCGTGGATGGTAAGGATGAAAGAAAGAAGGGTGAAAGCCTGAAGAGGAGAGCTGTGTATTCAGTTAAAAGTTTTTTCTTTTTTTTTTTTTTTTTTTTTTTTTTTTGTCCTTCCCCCTTTCTCTTGCAAATGAGCACACAGAAGTAGTTGCCTTATTACTTAATTTTTTCAGGCACGTTTTCCTGATTTCAAGGCTTTGGTTTTTTTTTTTTTTTTTTTTTTTTTTTTTTTTTTTTTTTGTTTTTTTTTTTTTTTTTTTTTTTTTTTTTTTTTTTTTTGTAAAACTGGACATTAACTACTTGTACAACCTCAAATGAAGATGAATAGGGCTAATTTGTCTCCGTCTCACTGAGCTAATTTAATCTTTAACTGTCCAGCATTGAGCTACAGCCCCTTAAATGGTCTTTCTTGACTTCTTATAGAGGCTTAAAAATTAACTAGGTCCAAGTAGCTTTTGACTGTCTCTTAAGTAATTGTGTTCTGCTCTTATGTTGCTTCAGCTTCCCATACGTGAGAGTGATGAGTTTTGCAAAGGTTTGAAGGTGTGAACTTGGAGTTTCTAGGCAGAATAGTTAACAGGACAAACGCAGACAGAATTCCGGGTTGCATTTGTTTCTTGTCAATAAGGCAATCGTGAAATATTTCCATTCTTTTTCCTTTCCTCTTATGCTCATGTTGTCATCTTCATATTCCCTTCCTTTCTGCTGAAGAATCAAATTTCACCTATGTTTCTCCTCCCACTTCTGTCTTTTTTTAATCCCTCTGTCTGTTTTGGTCATGTTTGACAGAAGGACAGAAGTCTCAGAGATAACATTCCTCAAATTTTGTAAGAACAAGCCTACAGAAGAGGCTTAATTACATACAATTAAGGGGAAGTATCTATTATTAGACACTAGAGAACCCATAGAGAGGAGTGAATTTAAAAATGATTCCTCCGCTGGAAAAAAAAAAAAAAAAAAAAGAGCAGAGTTTGTAATTGCTAATAAGGCACAGATCCCTGTGAAACTGGGCTCTGCCGGTCTGAAGCTCAGGAAATCTTTTTTTAAACAGCACCAGGCCCCTTGCCATGCACCGGGCTGTGTTTGTGGTGGAGGCTCAGGTGCATTAGTTACTAAATCTAGTGCTTGGTCCCCCGGCTTCATGCTACAAAGTAGATGCAATGCGTCTACCTTCCCCGCTTTCTCAGCGCGGGTGCCCCGGCCCGGCGTCCCCACGGTGATTCGCAAATCCCCCAAGCGCGCCTGGCCCGCAGGCCGGCAGCGAGCTCCCAGGAAAGCTTCCCGAAGGCAGGATTAGCTGCTCGCTGCTCTTCTGGGATAGCGTTGCTTTTTATACTGTGATATAACATGGAAACTGCTATTTGGATCAGGGTATCCATTTAAATTGGTATTTTTGAGGCTGACTGTATGTATTTGGTCTGCCATGAAAATGTTTTTTGCTTTATCGCAGTGTTATCAAAGACATTTTGTGGGCTTTCCCTCCTGCCTATCTTAGGGAAAAGAGATCTGTCTCTGTAGTTGCAAGGTATGTGCTGAATTTTTAGGGCCATTGACAGTTTAATTCAGGATTGATCTAATTAGGGATCCAGAGAACTGGATTCAATGTATCCTTAAGTGTTGACTGTCCTGAGAGATGCTCTGGCAGATGGTTAGTTCAAAGTGAGTTTACCTTGGGCTCAGTTTCTTTAGACTGACAGCTTTTTTTACTCAATTAAATGAGACAACTGTCAAAAGAACAGACTCTGAGTTGATGCAAATAACTATGCGGCACTGAAAAAGCTTAAATGTGTTCCTTGAGTCAGCTGAAACTGTCAGGTGCTTTCAGTAACTAGTTCAGCCAGCCAGAAAGGCACACTGGCAAGTGGAAGAAAAGGTTGGGAGGTGCCTAAAAATAAAACAACTCCAGGTTTTTGTTCCTGTTCTTCATTGATTTTAGGTTTTGGCACATAGCAATATGGGGTGTCAGGAATATTCCTTTCTCTCACTCCTGTGTTCATCTAAGTAAGGAATTCTCGTTCTGTTTTAATTATGTTTTGAAGTTTATTTGTTGTTGATGTGCCCAAAGTCCTTAGGCTACAAAAGCATGAAAATAATGAGCTATTATGATGGTGCTGTCAGGCAGTCCCCAAACTAGCTGTCCTTTGCTCTGAGTTCTCAACTGTTTGTAAACAAATTAATATATTTCTTATTTTTTATTTCTTGGCAATTTAAAAATCAATCTGTGGTGCCGATAGCTGAAATTTAGAGTCCTTTTTTTGATATCCAATATGAACTAAACTCGCCTTTCTTGGTGCTACTCTCACCAAGCCGACCAGTCCCTGCATTTCCATGCTCCACTTGTTCAGCCCCTGCAACTTCCATCTCCACAGGAATTACCAAGTTTCATGGACTTTATGGCCGGTGTCTTCTCTGGACCTGGCTTGAAGTCTGTTATGGAATTGAAACCGGTGAAAGAGTGGACAATATGTTCTCGTAGGCAAAGCAGAAACCGCTTGCCTGATGCTAACCTGAAAATGTTGGCATCTTGAGAACGTGTTAGTGTGAGGAAAGGCCAAGGACATTGCTGTGGAACAAAAAAAAAAAAGCAGCACTGAAGGAGAAAAGCCAACTGGTGGGGTGGCTGTGGTGTGTGGATACCTGCTGCTGGATTTTTCAATGCAGAGTGCTTGAACGAAAAACTGTTAAGATTTTTATATATAAGTATTTTGAGGTGCCCAAACTTAGTTGACAGGGCTTTGTAATGACATAACTGAGCAACAGTGTATTAACTCAAATAGACTTGAAACGTCGACTGAGAAAAAGGCAAAAATTAGTTTATTATTCTGCATTCTTTCTCCTGCAAAGATTTCCCCCCTCAACGAGGAGAGTGGGACGGGGCTTAGGAAGACCGAGGTCCTGTGCATTATGAAAAAGTAGGGCAACTGCTATTGCCAAATCAGTGTTTTTATAATGTTTTTTGAGTGCCCTCAAATAGGAACTTGCACAAGACTGAACTTTCAATAGCCTGAGATGATCTAGAGCTGTTACCAAACTGTTGCCATCTAAATTCTGGTAGAGTGGGCAGAGTACCCTGCAAGAGCAAGGTTTGCCCCTAAGAGCATCTGAGGCCAAGTTAGGGGTTCCGTTAACACGTTATAATCGTGTCCCAAGAAGCACTTCTTGCCGGAGCACTTCGATAGGCACCTTCTGCGAGCCGGCCGCTTGACCTGCTTGCTTTGCTTCAGTTCATTCCTCAAGTGCAGCGAAGGCGTGGAGATTTCTAGCCCCAACTATGCAACTTCTGTGGCATTACTTCTGTGTGCACCAGGGAATCAGAAACTGCAAGTTCTACTCCGGGCGCATCCTTCTCGCTGGCTTTGCTGCCGGTTTCCTCGTCACCTGCTTTGTGTGCTCCTCTCCTACAGCTGCGTATTACCCTGTTTCTCTTGCTATCATCACAGTGCATGAGTGTGCAATACCAAGCCTACATGATTTAACTTCAGTCCGGCACTAAGAAGGTGCATATTTAGAATTTCCACCTCCTGTACTAACACGGACACTTCCAGGACCGTTGTTGTCTGCTTGGTGCTCAAACTTGACTCCGAAAGGTACCTTGTGGTCTTAAATTGCAAAGCTTTCTTTCCCTGACCAAAGCCCAGTCCAATGAGTTCTGTGGGGTTTTTTGACTTGTAAAAAACCTATATGTCACCTCATGAATTTATTTGAAAGGCTTTTTAAACTGGCAGTATTAAGCTCTAATTTCAGTGTGAATGAAAACGCTGACTATAATGAAACTTAAAGAGAATTGATGAGAACATCAAAGGCCTTGTTACGTCTATTAGGAAACAAGATACAGAACTGTCTACAAGCCTGGAGGGAAAAGGAATGATGAAGCCCAGAGTAATTGGGAAGCCGGGTGGGGCTCGGGGCGTAATCCCCGCTCGGGAATGTACCAGGAGCGGCCGCTCCGATACCATCTCCGAGGTGGGCAGGGCTGCTGATGACAAGCTGGCACACAAAGGCTGCAGCCAACTGCTTGCTCTTAGCTTTCCTTTTCTTGGCAAAATCCTATTTTTTTTAGACCAGTTGTTATTGGCAAAATTATGGATTAACATTACATCTGGCTGATAAGTATTTAAAGCCAGTGCATTTATCTGACACAGCTACTTAAAATAGTGCTGCCTGGGAATGCTTCTGATAATAGAATTATATAATTCTTCTAGCAGATATTTGCCAGTAAAGATTCACGTTTATCTCCAAGCGAATATAACTTGTAGGTTGAAGAAATTGAAGAGTACTTGGTCAAACCTGCTTCTGAGCAGCTTTTGCTCTTATCCCAAGAATCACATTTTCTCCTACAGATGCCTGTATCTGAAGGAGGGAAATGGTGAAGGGAAGATGCCCCGAGCGTGGTGCTGTGTGTTGCCAGGCGCTGCGCTTGCGTGACCCGCTCCGTGCCAGGCAGGCTCCGAACCCATGCGACTGGTTTGACCTGGCCCGCGCAACCTGGGTGCTGCCTCCAGCTCGGGGAAGAGATCTGAAGGTGTGGAGCGCTACAGGGTGGAGATGCTTAGCCCCACATCCAGCTACCTGGTTGTTATATTTGTTTGTTATGTTTTATTTATAGAAATCATTCATTTAGGCGATAGATGGGGCTATCAGATTTCTTTCTGGAATTTCCTTAAAAAAAAAAAAAAAAAAAATGCTATTTGCCATGCAGAACGTAAGCAGTGGCTCTGCTGGCATGGAAGGGCCTGGACTCGGCTGCCCGTGCACTATGTAGGGGATCTGGGTGTGCTGACTTGGCTACGTTTGAGGTCTTGGGATGCCCAGAACTGCATTCAGAGCTCTGTTCTTGGCTGGATGGCAGGATGTCTAGAAATCCTTAGTAATTTTTTTTGTCAATTCTGCTTTTTGGCCACAACGAGATTTCCATTTGGAAGAAAGATAACATGTCATTTTTATAGCCCAAGTAGTATATACCTGTTTATAAATATGTGTTTAATTTTATAAAAACTACTGTTTTGTCTTCACCTTGCCCTGTTTTTCTTTTCTCTCTTTTTTTTTTCCCAATTCTCATGCTATAATATAGTACCTTGCTTATGAATTCAGAATTATTTTGATAAATTTAAAAGATATTTTATAGTGCTTGTCTTTAAATGTACTAAAACATTTGTGGATGCAGCCTCGGTACGTGCTTTCTTGAGGCCACGATCGGTGAGGTTTTCAGCTTGTCATGTTTAAGCATATTTACTTTACATGCTTATCCTTTGGAAGAGATATTAATGAAAAGAAAAAAGCCTTGACACAGTCTATTCCTACCCTGTGAAATACAGTGGAAGGCAATGGTAGGACATTCTTAAGGCCATTCTGTAATGTCCCCTTATGTTTAAAAACAGCTTTAAATTTAGAAAAATGGAAACTCTTTTAACAATGACACAACTCATTTTTTAGTCATGAGTGAGTGCAAACATTTCCTGGCGAAGCTTGAAGATGTTTCAGGGCCAGGAGTCGAAGTGTCGCCGGGGTGGTGGCGTGGCCCAGCTGTGTCCGAGGGTGGTGGCACCGGGATGGGAGAATGGCAGAAGTAGCCCTGAACCTCAGCGCCAGAACTGCATAGAACAGGAAAAACCTCAGGGCATTTTAAATTCACAAGAACAGTGTGTATAAAGGCCCCAAAGTGAGGTGCTAAGCTCAGGCTCGGGGAGGTTTCTTCAGGAATATTCCAGCACCGAGATATTTGAGTATTGGTTGCTGCTTTTCATGTTTCTGTTTGGCGGGGGTGCTGGAGCTGGGCCGTCCTTACCTGACCCTGTTCCAAAGCTGCTGCTAATTAACCCGTTTCGCTGAAAGGTAACTTCGTGTCTCCTCCATTGAAAAATGGGGAAAGAAGGAGAATAGGTTCGCAGGTTACTGTTTACGGAATGGATTCACAGGTTACTGTTAGCTGATAGCCTTTTGGGGAGCGCCAGCTGCAAGTGCTAACGCAGTTTCCCAGCAGTGCTACTCGTGCGCCCCACGCTCCTGCTGCGGGGCCACCGATGGCCGGGCGAGCGCCTGCTCTGGGGCTCCTGGCTGCCCTGCGCGCTGGGCCGGGCGGGCGAGCGAGCGTGGCGCCGGCCTCCGCTGAACTCGGCGCTCGCCGGCCTCCGCGCTGCCACCGCGGCGCCTGTTGCCACCATGTTTCCATAACAAGTGCACCGGGGCCTTCGTGTACCAGTGACCTATGTAATTATTGCGGAGAAAGAAGAAAACCAAAAGGGGCCCTATGTCTTTAAATCTCTATTATTTCGCATGGTCTTTCTGGCAACGGACATCCGTCCTAAACCTGCAGAGTTAATTTTACCCAGAATGACAACTGTATACGCAGGGTTTAGTTACATAACAGCAGTTGCTGCGTTTCACGTTGCACTAATCCAAACACAGTGATAAAGCAGGCCCTGGAAAAGCTGCCCATTCTTAGTGTGCTACATGGGCACTAGGATAAAGTACTTTTTAATTTTCCTTTCTACATTGCTGAAATTATTCTCTATTGACTTGTGTGCTCTGCCATCCGGTGGCTTATTTTGTATTGGAAGCAATATGTTGACAGATGATGTTGGTTTGTTACACAACCTTCCGGATGGGCCGGCCATTCAGCCAGCATGAGCGGTGCCGGGGCCCTGCCGGGGCTGCCGGTGCTCGAGGTTCCACCTCGACTGGAGGTGGTGCTTTGACCCCTGTGCCAAGTCACCCTGCAGCTTCTCCTGTGTTTAATCAAAGTGGGAACTTTCCTTGGAGGTGAGTGATGGCAATGAGGGAGGAGGAGGATATTCAAGATTTGGATTCTTGCAGGAGCTTGGAGTTGAGAGACAGTTTGCCCCATGCAGTGAATTTCCCTGAAACTTCCTCGATGTTGTTGCTGAGTCAATGAGTGTCTTCCTCATCCTTCCCATTTTTCAGAGCCTTCTGCAGCAGTGATGGTTTTCATTTGTTCTGGACTAGCATCACGCTCAGTGCTCAGTAAATAAAAATAAAGGCCATTCATGCCATACAAAGAGCCTGAAGGTTGAGAGTTTGTACCTTAGATGCCCCCTGGAGGGGGTTGTGTCTTTTCTCTGGCAACGTGCCCGTGATCTGCAGTGGAGCCTGGCAAGGATCCATTAAAATCTCTCCTGCTCCATCGCTCAGCGTGGCTGGGCTAACGCTGTCCGGGAGGCTGCTGCGTGCAGGAGGGAGCCGAGCCCGGCAGCGGGAGCACGGAGCTCTGCCGGGGCGGGCACTGCTGCGCCGGGCACTCGCTGCGACGCTTGGGCCCAGTCTACACGGAAGAGCTTCCAGTCAAGCTGTTGAAGAACAGGGATTTCCATCAGTGATGCCCGTGGAGGAAGCTGCCGTGCTAAGGGATCCGGCTCCTCAGATGCATTTGTAGTGTGTCCAGAAGCATCGCTGGGTGTTACCAATAAAGGCAGAGAAGTCCATTCAGAAAAAAAAAATACCGCACAGGACATAAAGCGTGGTCAGAATAGCATCTGTAAATACAATTACGTATGTTATTCTTAGCCATATAATTTATTTAGGTTTTCTTAACTGTAGTCTTCCTACTAATTTGTACGCACAGAGCTGTTAAGATGATTAGTTAAATAGCTGTACACTGGCCTTGGCGAGAGTACGCTGAAGTAATTTGCACGGATACGTTACCTTTGATCTCGCACACATGCCTGTTGAAATTTTGAGCTTTTAATTCTTAATTGAGAACTTGAAAAATGTGTATATCATTTCTTAAGACAAATCAGTGAAGGTGGATATATGCAGTATAAGAAGTTAGTACTTTAGTAGGTGTCTATGAGCAAAGCAGTTTATTTTTCACTGCCTCAAGCAAAGTTTGCAGGAGCTAATCAGGAACCATAGTTTGATGTTTGAACACTCAGAGATGAGGCTCTTTTTTGCTGCAGGATGATTTGAAAACCCCAGCATAATAGCTTAAATTTTTGTTTCGTATTTTCATTTTGAACAGATAGAGCTCCATTTGTGAGTGTTCCCTGATATTTGCCTATTATTTATGAGCTAATGGGCTTATTTTCTCTTTTGAATGAACACATGTACTGTTCCTCCCAATTAGTATCTGGAGATATAAAACACTTTTTTTTTTTTTTTTTTTTCTTTCTATTCAGCTTTTCTGTGTTTTATAACTTGTGTTCCACTTCCCGGACACTGTTATGTGAACAGCCTTTCTGGGCAGTGCTTGCAGAATAGGAGGCCTCAAGTGTGTGACAGGGCAAAATGACATCCAAAATTGTGATCTGATCTGTCCTCAGTGTGGCAGGCACATCCTTTTGATCTGGTTATGGTAAACACCTGTGTGATTCTAGCTTCACCTCTCCAGAGTTAATTCCAAGTTTGGAAAAAACGTTAACTGAAGTTCTAAAATGGGTCATTTCCTTTTTTAAAAGGAAATCACAGATAGTGTAGTCTTGGTTTGGGGGCCAAAACTTGAATTAAAGCATTAGCAGTCAGTGCCTTTGATAGCTTGTATTTAGCCTTTTGAAACTTTCTGAAGCTCTGGCTTGTAACATAGAGCATCACCAAGCCCCTGCCATGTCTTCCATGTCCTCGGCAAGCAAAGCAGCAAGAGATTTTGCTTTAGTTTTTGCTAGGAGTGTTTTTTCTAGTTCTTTATAAGAGACTCCTCTTTTTGCTTTTACGCTGTCCTTGTGGAAGGACGCAGTGTGAGCCTGCTTGTCTCCCAGCTGCAGTAACACCAGGGGCTGGAAAAGAACAAGCTCTGTCACTGCTCTTCGGAAGCTTTCCTTAGTTTTGTGGGTGTCTGCATGCAAATGCACCCTTCTCCCCCCACCCCTCCTTTTTGCTATTTGAAGGTTGGTTTTCTTTAGGGTGTTACTTCTTTCTTGCCAATCTGATAAAGCTAACTTAATTAAAAATATTACCATTAGATCATACAGTTCTCCTTATTAGTTTAGTCCACGGGGCTCCTTTTCCGCTGGGAAATTATTTACTTCAGAGCTTGAGAGGCTAGCCTTGCCTGGCTTTGTTTAATGCAGCTGCTTTAAAGCTTTCCATCAGATTAATGTTTTTCCAGGTCTTTTCTTGCAGGTACGCTGTTACTTGGAGATAACTGTGATTGCTCAGATGTGCAGTGCTTGCTGCAGAGCCTTTATGGCAAAGGAGACAGAACCATTTACTCTGGCTGATGGTTGTGTACTCCGCTCCCCTTCGTTTTCTCTCCCTCCCCCTGTCTTTCTTTCCTCCCAGGTGAAGAAGTCAGCATGGGTTTTGCCGTAAGGCCTGTAGGAGGTGCTTATTTTTTGCTTCAAGGATTTTTGGCTTTACTTGGATGGAGAAGGGGGGGACTACTAGAAAATTGTGCAACTCTCCTCTACTTCTCCTTAGCAGTTTTGAAGTAAGAGCATTGACAGCTTGTTTAGCTGCAGGTCTGACCTGCAGAGCTTTATTTATATTTGCTCTTGGTTGTGCTGCGCTGTGGAAGAGGTGCTGTGCTGGAGGCAACCTTAGTGCCATGCGTCATCTGATGGGCTGTTACGGCACAGAGGCACGGGGCAGGACATCCCTCCGTGCTCCTGAGCGAGCTGCGCTGCGACCTGATGTAAGTGGCTTCGCCTCCGTGCCTCTGTCACACTTTCCATCCTGTCGCTGTCACTTCTTTTGAGTGCCCTCTTCCTGTGCGCTTCCAGAGCTCCGAGCACGGCCCTTGAGAGCTGTTCAAACTTCCGAACTCCTCTGATGCAAGTCATGGGTGCAGCGAAACTAGCAGTACCTATTTGCTCAACATACTGCGTCGTTGCTCTATAAGAGTACATCTAAACTAGACCTCAACTTCTTGCTTTTAATTACATCCTTTTAAAACCCTAGTCCAGATGGAATAAAATTTACTTTAGCCCATCAGCCTAGAGGAGTAACCTGCGATCAGCTAGCAAGGCCTCAAGGACAGTTCCCTTTCCCACCTCCAGCCCCCATGGTCCGGGACCGCTGGACACGCTGGTCCCCGCCCTGCGCAGCTGCGCGCACATAGCTGGGACGGGAACACGGGCAGCGTGGTTGCTGGGTACGGCTGTGCTGGGTACGACTGTGCTTGGCCCCGGCCAGCCTGTTCAGTAACCATCTCCTCTGAGGCATTGGCGATGGGACGGTTGTTTTCAAATGTCTGTTTTCTGAAGTATGTGACCTGATTACCTACATGCCTGTATTAGTCTGTACAAGAATAAACACTGCTCATGCACATAATATTTTTAAGCAGATCTCTTAATGCTGAATCCACCCTTGAGGCCAAATCCTCTTCTGCTTTACTCAGACAAGCAGTCCCACCGCACTGAGAAATGTGAGTAGGGTTTTCCCCCTAATCTTGCCTGCTCTTTTTTCATGAGAAGTGACTGCTGTGGTTCAGGCCATGTTTAATGCTAACGTGCAGACAACATTATTTTTCAAAATGCTCCCTCCCTTGTAATTAAAATTCATGAGCAGCTCTCCAGAGAGCCACCTGAGGTAACCGAGCCTTTTCAGGAGGCCATTAATATACAGGAACACTGAATACAGGCGCTTGGCTGCACTTGCTCTTCCTCACTCTTCCCTGGCTGGCCGCCTGTATGTGTTGTGAAACAACAAAACTGAAATCTGGACAATTTATATTTCAGTAGTGATGGGATATTCTCTCTTTCCCTGTCACTTCACATTAAGGACCTGCCACTAATAAAACTAATTAATAACTCTTGGCTCAATGCAGGATACTTGGACTCCCTTGTGCTGGCACTGTGCCACGGTAGCTTTTGAAAGAAGTGCTTCATCTTAGTCAGGGACAGGATGAATATTTCTCCACAGCTCTAATTGGACCAAGTGCCTCGCCGTTTCAAAGATAGCAGATTAGTAGGCAGCAGATACCCTAGGTAGGATCGCCTTTCCGCAGAGACGTAAGCCGGGAGGAACTCGAGTGCGTTGTCTCAGTGGCGTGCCAGGAACAGAGGAGGGAGAACGCGGCGTCCAAGGGCTCGTCCGCATCACGAAAGCTTCACCGGTGCCGCTGTGACTCAGAGGCCCTGGGGAAGGTGCATCTAACAGAGCTAAAAGTTGGAGGTGCAGGTAGCAGAGTTCCTCATGTGAGAGGACAGTGAATAATGTCCAAGGGATGCCTTGGCTCCTCTAACATCACCTTATAAAATGGGAAAAATGGCACTGACCAAATGACAGTCTTGCTGAAAAGTTGTTGGGAGGGTTTGTTGGCTCTGTGATGTCACTTGTGGGAGTATTTTGGGTTTTTCTTCTCACTGCTGACATAACTGTGCCAGCAAAAATGTTGTAGTGTAAACTTGGTCATGTTCTATAAAAATATTATTCTGCCTTCTACTCTCTTCATTCTTTCTCCCCTTTACAAATGCTTCTTGTTTGCACACGGTAGGTTCAGGACCCTTTTCACTACTAGTTTTCTGTTCAAGGCAAATGCAGCTCCCAGTGGCTCTAGTGATCCGGAATGTCGTGGCATATGTGTTTATTCATAAACAGATCATTATAAACAAGAACGGTCTCCTTGACAGCTCTGAAGCGTTCTCTGCGTGGATTAGTCCCTGCTTGGGCAGCTCTAGTTCTTTCTGAACACAACTTTGGTATAAGCTTCATTCTGAAGGGTCAGTACTATGAGGAATAGGCCTGAGAATGGAGTCGACTGGAGAATTTCTGTCAAAATTTGATGAAAAAATATTAATGCCTATGTGTGCAAAGAAAATAAAATCCCAACCACCAACCCCCTTTGGATTTTCTCATCTAGCAATGAACTGTCTAATCCCTTAATCCGTTACACCTGTTTACCTTTGCTTCTGAATGTACCTCAGTATCATAGGTGATTATCTGTTAGACTAAGTTGTGTTTCAGTGTTTCAGGAAAGCACAGGCTTCAAGCACATCAAAATAACAGATCCATAGTTAGGAGTATCAAGTATTGACTTCAATATCCCATGATATATCAATTTATTTTTTTTTTTTTCCATCACATGCACCAGTTGACCATCAGTGTAATGGATTGCTCATTTATTACTATTAATTTGATATGCTTGGGGATGGTGATTTATTGACAATGACAGATTCTTTGGCAGAGCTCTCGAGGCAAGGTAAATAAAGCAGGAGGTGGCAAATGCTGCTTTGGAGGGGAAGGGTGGCCAAGGTGAAAGCACCCAAAGGCCTGAGGGAGGCGTGTGTGTGTGTGTGTGTGTATGTGTGTGTGTGGTGGGGGCAGCTGATGGCTGATGCTCAAGAACACGCGCAGCGGATGTTTGTCCAAGTTCCTGTTGCCTCTTACTGCTTAGAGAGCCTTGGCACTCACAGCAATGGAGCCTTGGTAATTGCTATGCATCAGGTAGCTGCAGCTTAACCCCAGCAGTGACTCTGATACAGGACCGGCACCTTGTCAACTCCGTATATGCGGAGTCATTGCTTTTTCAAGTTCTCTTTCCCGCTTACTGAGGAGATGGTAAGAGATGCAAAGCGAGTCCAGCCCTTTCATGGTGATGCAGACCTGGAGCAGTGCCACCAGCCCTGCTGCAGTTGCTCTGGAATCACACCAGTGTAACTATTGAGAAGAATTTGCTCCTGGTTTTGCTGCCAAGTAAACTTGTAACTGTCAATATTAAATTACTGAAAAACAGCCCTTTTCTCCACAGGTCCTATAGAAGTATTACAATCTGTGTTGTACTGTCAGAAGAAAGTATGAGTCCCTAAATCCCAGCTATATGCTTTTCGAGTCCTATTCTTCCAACAGTCCTCCTTGACACTACGCTTTAATCCTTTTCAGCAGAACAGCCAGTTGGCAGCCTCATGGTCTCAGAAAATATAGTTGTTGTCTTTTCCCCCAGCATTAGAAAGGGGGAAAGTTGGCTGGAGTTATAACTGGTAACTTCAGTTCCTTCATTACTGAAAAAGCTTTCAACTACTGCCATCTCCTTCAATTTTTGTCTGGATGTCAAGAATAAGAACACAGCTGAGCAGAAGTGTCTTTCTCTCCGGCTCTGGGTTGCACTGGGCTCTTTTCAGTTACTTATTTGTGAAATCAGAGATGATTGCAGGAGTGCCGAAGGATCTGCAAGATCTGACCCTCCTTTTTTCTTGGAATTTGTGGTTCCCTCTGTCTCTTTCTCTCTCTTCCCCTTTTCTTCACTCTGTCGCTTCCTGAGTCTCATTAATTTTCTGTTTGAGCAGCAGTTGCCTTCTCAGAAATAGTCAAGCTGGGGCTGGCTTTCCCACCAGTGGTTCTTTCTATTCACATTCCAATTTTCTGGAGAGGGAAGGAAAAAAAAAAAAAAAAAAAAGGTAGCTTGTCTTCTAGCTTTGAAAAACACCTTTTTTAGAAGGTGTAATCAACAGTAATGCTATTGGAGGAAAGCTGGTGCTGTGTTACTAAATTACCAGCGTGCTTCAAATCTGCCTGTAGCAGAGGAAAGCTGGTGAATGCCAGCAGTGAGGAGGACAGCCCTTGGGGGGAGCGGGCAGTGAGGAAGAGAGCATCACAGTAACTGTGGGTGACAAAATAATGCGGCTCTTTAAGAAGCACCCAGGAGGTTTGGTCATGTAGATGACAGGAATGAGAACTCAGCCTTTGGAAAGGCATGGGTACTGCTGAAAGCGAGGCTGCTGCTGGACTTGAATTCTGGGGGGAGATACTGCTTGGAACGAAAGGGCTTCTTTTCAGAGTATTGAGCCATCGTGTTCTTTCTACTGCTGTTGGTGTACCTTGTTTCAAGATCATAACATTTAAAATATGTATTATTAGGACCAAGCTATTTAAACCTTTTCAAAAGAGCGAAAGTTGTAGAGAGGACGTGGTCTAAGTGCTTGTGTTGTAAGAGCCGGAGGTTGGGGCCGGAGCGCGACTGAGAGGATGAAGTAGCTCTCTGCTTTGCAAGACAGTGAGCTGGAGCTCAGGCTGGTGGTGATGGTTTCAGGCATCTTCAGAGGACAGAGCAAAGAAGAGCATGGACATGAACTTTTAATACTCAGATAGCCTTCCGTACACTCTGTGCCTTCTGCACAGATTGTAACACGTTGCCTCTAAGATGATCAAATTTGCATCGTGGTGCGCAGGCGGTTGCACATACTGGCGGAGTGTTCTTTGGGCCTCGGAATGGACGACCTGGTTTGTGCAGGTCTCTGCCAGCGTTTTTTCTTAGCCTCGACATTATTCTGCTTAGCTAATGAAAATGCCCTGTTCATCCTGCTATCGGCATACCATTTTTAAGGGGGTGATTTTAGGTTTTCATTTGAAAGTTCTAGTGAGAACCTAGCGTGTGGAAGTCTCTTCTCTTGGTGGCTTTGCCGTTTTCCTGATGTCTGTACAAGTTCTTTGAAAAGAAGGTATGGCATCTTTGCAGTGTCATGTGTGTCTTGATGTACTCGCTTTTATTGCGTAAGATGAGAAAGTCTGGCTCAAAGGAACGCAGAGGATATTCAAAAATACCTTGTTGATTTTATTATTATTTTAGTTATGTCTTGGAAATTACAAAATGAAACAGAAAAAAAAAAGCCAATAATTTAGACCGTAGTCTCCTCAAGCATGCCTGTTCAGAGGCTTAATTGTTCAAACCAGTGATTTATTTGACTGTTTGGGAGTTTCTTTAGAGCATTGTTCAATACTGAGCTTATTTGCAATTTAAAGTTACATTGAATTATAGTGTTTGGAGAATGAAAATCATTTTGTATCCAGCTCATTTTTGGCTGTTCGCTTGCTGGTGAAATAGCAGCATGGACTTGGAATCCTGCACATCTGTTATCTGTACCAATGCCTCTCAGCTTTTGCTTCATTGTGAGGTTCATTCATCAAGCATAAAGTAGTTCTTGCTCCTGTTACTTTTGATGATGATTAAAATATACAGTGCTATCTGTATTGTCTAAACAAGTTGAGCATGAGAAAAGTAACAGTGCTATAAATCAACACGGTATGTTTTTACCAATACCAGCCTTGGGGATAATCTCTCAAGTGCTGGGTTCATGCCATACACTATATAGTAGTATGTATGGATAATTATGAATGCTAGTTGGATATAACTAGTTTATTTGAAGTTGTGGGTCATGCTATATGATGTTTTTGGTATTGCATCAATCGAGATCACTCAAAGTTTTTCTTGTGTGTTTGTCAAAAAGTTCCTGCATTTCCTCTGACTTTTCCTTTACAGACGTTAGCCCTGGCAGCTTCTCCTGCTTCTTTATGAGCTGGACAGCGTAGCAGTTGGGCAGGGACTTGCAAGTAGCGCTCTGCATAGGCAGGCAGACCGGAGAAGAGAGTTCACCCCGTGGGGCTTGATACCTGCAGCCCTCGTCTGACCTGGGTTTGTCAGGGCCCGTTGTTTAAATATTAGTATAGTCCATTTTTTTTCCATTGTCTTATGCAAGTTAAATAAGGATTTTTGACTTTGTGTTATCCTCAGAGGTCCTCGTATAAATGTAGTGCTGGAGTACTCTGTTGATATGGGATCTTGGTGCTGATGGGGATTTTATACAGTGCATATCTGCTAAGTGCAAAACAAGTCCTGCCATGTTTGTCCTGCTGAGGAACAAGATCTGGATGAGGGTGGTGGGTATGTAGCACTACAGGATGTTGTTGCGCATGTCTGCTTCCTAAAAAGGACTTTTACTTCTTGGATAAAAAATATAATTGAGGACATAGATTTAATATGATAGCAAACAAAACATGGTATGTACTGTGCATGCTTGTTAGCTACTTCTCGGGATGTGAATTTCTTGGTCAACCCCAACTCCAGAGACTGCCATTGGTTCCAAGAAGGCAGAATAGTCCCTTTTGGGTTGCTCTGTTGCAAGAGTGACAGAAAAAAGGTTAGTTCCATTTCTTGGGCAATAAGGTATTGTTAGCTGTGTGGAAAATGGCTGTAACAATCTAACTCAGGCAATAGAGGAATTTTAGAAGAGCAGGTATGCAAAAACAAAATGTTGGTTATCTCAGAAAATGAATTATAGTGGTGGCATCAAGTTAGCACTAAAGACAACACATGTGCCAAGTTGTCAGGGTGTACGTGTATTGGTTCTTGGAACATGAAGAGAAAAGCAAAAATATACTGAGTGGTATGGTAATATATCTATAAACAACATAATGCCTACACTAAAACCTGCCTAGTGGTTTAATCTTAAACCATTCCTCAGGGGGTCATAATAAGCCTCCTAATAATAAAAATTGGATCTAAAAATAGTGGCAAACCTCATGTTGCTCCTGTGATTAAAATCTGGCAGTCCAAATATGTTATCTGTCTTGGAAAGTCCTGCACCGAGTGATCACCAGAGACCAAGAGGCGCGGCTAGAAAAGAGGCAGGTGCCTTAGGTGCTGTTTCTTGTGCCTCTTGTGCTCTGGGGCTGGGGCTGCAGGAGCGGGACCAGGCAGGCCCTGCCCAGCTGTGCTTCAGAACCGTGCTGAGGAGCTGCTCTGAACACTGCGGTGCCGTTCGGAAGTCCTTCTAGGAGGCAGATGTTTTCTGCTCAAGGCTTTCCCTTCCTCCATTGAAAAAAAGTAGAAACAATTTGCAAACTATGCTTAATATCCTGTTAAATGGAATTGTTTTCAGAAATCCCTTGCCTCAGATGCATTTTTTACAGTGGGTCATTTGTTTTCTCGCTATTTGATGAAGGAGCCCAAGAAACTGCTGCTGCAGGTTGGGAGTAAGGAAATACCTGTGTGTGACACTGGTTGCCACAGGTTTTGCTACTCTGTGATACCTTTTTCCTAGCTTTCTAATCAGTTTGGAGGAATGGGGAGCTTTGTGTGGTTGTTTTTAAGTTTTTTTTTTTTTTTTTTTTTAACTTCCCAGTTTGAATCTGCAGACATTTTGCAAGGATAATTTTAAGTTGAATTTTTTTAATGCATCTGGTGTTGTTCAGTACTTGAAAGATTGCTTCATTTTCTCTTATGCAGGCAACTTTTTCAGTATTTTCTCGTGTCAAGGCTTTTTGGTTTTCTGATTTGTTGGCTGTTTTTGAAAATCTGTTGCAGTTAATACAACATGGAAATCTCTTTTATGATCTTGAAACTGTCTCTGCTAGCAGAATCTTTTAGGGCAGGACTGAAGCCCGTTCAGTGTCTCCTCCTCCCCTTGGCAAGCCCTCGCTGCACTGCCATAGGGATGGCTCTAGGGAGGCTCTTCTGGCCCTATACTTGAGGCTCTGGAGTGTCTCCGCTACAGGGGCCTGGCCCGGCTGCTGCTAGTGCAGAGCTGTTCACTGCGAGGAGGTTTTGCTGGGGTGCAGATTGCGGTGACCTCTTGTCAGCTTCCCGCTTTTCCCATGGGAAAGAACACTAAGGAGCAGCGTAAACGGGGTGCGAAGTGCTTGTGCCCCTGCTCACTGAGCCAACGGGCTTTGCAAGTCTGTATCCTAACGGAGAAGGAGGAGGAAAAGAGGCAGTGGTGGGAGGTGGTGAGGGAGCCAGCAGAAGGAGGGCAGGTAGCTTGCTTGCTGCTCAGGCTTTATTCTCTGTGGTGAAAAATGTTTTGAAAGTTCATGTTTTTATGTGATTTTTTTATTTTCCCCTTCAAACTCTCCCTGAAATCAGTTATACTTCAGGAGAGGTCTTCAGAGAAGGCAGAGCTGCCAACTGCAAGGTGCCAGGGCATTAGGGCAGGGGTCTGTGTGGATATCAGGAGTCTCAAGCGAGGTAAAGGAGAATAGTGGTCTCTACGGACAGCTCGGAGCAAGTGCTGTGCGCAGCCTGGCAGAAGCAGCGTGTGTGTCTGCATTAGACTACACGGGGCTTTCCTCCTGCTGGATAGACTCCTTTGGTGCCCTCCTAACGGCGCTTCTGCAGCGTTCACACGGGTGACAACACTTGGCTGGAGCAGAGCTTTCATTCGCCTCTCCCACTGCTTACTTGGTTTCTCCAGTGTCATTTTTAGCCTTGTATCAATCCTGCCAAACCCATCTGCCTTCTAGGGTGCATGTTTTACAGTATGTGCTGCCTCCTCTTCTACATCAGCCTGCAACCCAGAAGACAGGAAATCCTTTCTAGCCAGCGTTTTGGAAAACTCCCTTCTTTCACTGCACTAAACCTAGGTGTATATGTAGAAGAACGCAGGGGGAAGACATTGTATTCTTGGCCTGGCAATGGAAACCCTTCTTATGGTAGGGGAAAGAAATGGGAGGAGACCATCTCATTTGACGCCAGCTGCTCCATGTTTAGAGGCTAACGTGTGGGGGCTGAGATTTCTGAATTGCACAGCGTAGGGCAGCTGAATTTGTTGGGTGCTTTGCTCGGCTCTGGGGCCTCTGGAGCAGCAGTGAGTGTGGAGACAGGCTGGGGCGGCGCGCAGGAGGAAGGGGCCCTGGGCCGGCCCCGGGGAGCTGCCGCTGCCGCCTGCCCCGTGCTGCGGCGTTCCCTACGAGCCCGCGGCCCTTTTCCTATGCTGAAGCTTCCTCTCCCTCCCTTGGGAAACACTTCCCTCCCTTTCCTAAAGACAAAAGGAAGAACAAGTTGATATAACTCAAGCCACTGGAAAATATGTAGCTTTAAAAATCTTCCAGCGAACAGTATTTGGCCTGAGTTCCTTACTTTAGTATCTTAATGCTCCGTAAAAGAGAGCATATGTCATTTCTCGAAGATAATTTCTGAATGTACAGAATGACTCCATTGTCTGCACTGCATCTTTAAACATATCCTTTTAAATTAGTCTCATGTTTAATATATGGCCATAAATATGAAAACCCAATATCTTTGAGATTTTGGAGAATTTTGAACGCAGGCTTCTTAGACTTCCCCTGCAGAGACTTCTGCTGCAGAGATAATGCCTTTTTTTTTAACTTAAAAACAATCTTCCTCAACTCTGAGCTTTATATAACATCTCAAAACACATTTGTCTTTTCTTGCAGTGTGAGAATGTATATGCCTATATAAACATATACTGGCAAATGCTTTTTCCATTCAAAATGGCTTGTTTGCCACAGCTGAGTAGACTGCGCAGTTACTATGCTAGGATTGCTTATTCAATACATCCAAATTTAAATATTTTATATGTATTGATTTGGAGAAAAATGCCACCAAAAATTAACACTGGCAATATATTTCTCTGAAGAAGAGTTACTCGATGCATTTCTCCAACAAATGAATGTTTTCTGCTATATAACAGACTTTCCTTTTCAGTGCTTATAGCTTAAGTGGAAGCATTAAGGACATTGAATGGGAAGTACATTTATTGGTAGTATCTTGGTATTAGAAAGTATGATTTTGCCCCAGCAGAAAAGTTTGATTTTTAAAATGTGGAAGTGCAGATTTATGTGACCCATATAGGCATGACCTGAGTTGTATCACCCAGAATCAGATACATTACACAGCATTTTTTTCTAAGTTGGTACTGAAGGGAATGATTTATTAACGCAATCATTATGCCTTTCAAAAAAAAGAAGAAAAAAGTAAATAAATAATCGTAGCTAATATTCCTGAACCCCAAGTAAGTTTTTCAGGAGGTAGAGCTTCTTGAGCTGAAAACACCCTCTGTGATAAGTTTTTACATGCATATTCAGACAGAGCAGCTTTTTGCACAAGTCACCTAATTGGCTAATTATTCAGAATTCACATCAGGTATTTGCAGTGAAATTAGCTTGTGGGAAGAGCATTTCTGAGAGTGCTCTCTGCTGAGGGAAAAAAAAGAATTTGAAGTAACATTTTAAAAAGGAAAACCATGATTATTCCCATGGACTTAGTGTCCAGAGGGAATATGGAAAAGGGGTGAATATTAACAATAAAATAAAAGTAATATTCCTGGAGGTGGCCCAAATAAGACATCTTATTCAGCATTATGAAGGATCTCTTCTTGCAAAGAGGGCAGCAAGCTGCATCTTTCCATTTGGAAGATGGAGAATGGTACATGGAATATCCAGATTGAGGGGGGAGAAGGAAAAATTTTAACACAGGTGCAAGAAGATGGGGAATAGAAGGATTATGAATCTGTTGAGATTTGTGGAGAATCTGTTCTTCAGGTAACTTTCGTCATCGACTTGAGAGCCCGGGAAGAGAGAGAAGAAACATTCACAGGGCTGCCATCCAGCTGATGGCTGCTCTGTCTTGCTGTCCTTCGCGCTGCTTTGTTTGGTGTCCCAGATTGATCAGCTCTTACAAAATTTTAAACTACATCCTCAATGTTTGCAGCTTGTTTATTCTTATGTGATAATTTCTGGTGCTGAGGAAAAGGTTCTGGATTCTTTCCAGATGAAAGACATTTCTACATATTTTTAGCAAACAATGCAGACGCTCTCATCTTCCCATCTCCCCCTACGCCCCTAGCAGTGCAAGGTGAAGCGAAGGTAACTAAACTTTGCACCAAGAAAGGCTGAGGTGGTGGCCTAGGAAGAGGTATGGGCTTTGAGCACCTAGCCAGATTATAATTTCCTACTCCCTTGCAAGTGCTTGTCTTTCTCTATCACAGTGGTAGCACGTAATTTAAATTTCATAGGACTTCATATGTCTTCTGAGTACCTGCACGTAGGAATTGTGTATCTCTCAGGTGATAGCTCTTTCTCTCTGAAATGCCTTTGCCCACAGGGACTCCCGTTTCGCTGTTAGCAGCTTCACTTTGGAGGAAAAGGAAGGAATAGAAAAACATTCCAGCTGGTCGTGTATTTAGGAGCTCGTCTATGCGGAGTGACAGCATCCATCAGTGCTGTTCTTCGCATGATGCGGCCTCCCATTTTTATGGGAATTCTCTCAAGATGGCAGCAGCTACTATGCTAGTCTGGCTTGTGTCAGCAGCTAAGTGCAACCTGCAGTTGCACCTACTTACTGGCACCCTCAGGATGAAGCTCATGCAGGCGAAGGAGCAGGGTCGGGATTGGTCTTTGAAACTGCTAATGTCAAGATATGAGCATCCTCAGAGCTCTTAGCACTTTCCAATGGAAATAGTGGACAAGGGCTTTTGGAAGTGATGGAGAAGGAGAATTTTTTCTGACAAAACAAATTATTGCCTCCCTGCAAAATGCAAAGAAAACTTGCCAGTTTTTCCTTTAGCTCTTGTTTCCTTTGGAACAGTGTGTTAGGTCTCCTGTGGGGCCTGCTGGAAACAAGGAGGATGGTGGCCAGCGGCAGCAGAGAAATCGTTCAGCACTCTGGTACTCAATAATGATTCTTCTGTGCGTGAGCAGTAATGAGCAGTTGAAAGAAGTACTATATGTACCCTAAATAAATGGCTTCCAAACTTCGTAATTGCCACAGCTTTGGCTTTCACTAAACCTGGTAATGAATTTTTGAGTTGTGTCCACATATTAGGCCTGTAACTGTCCTTGACTTCCTTCCCATTTTGAGCGATCTCATAATGGAGTGGATTTTGGTACCTGAAATAAATGTATTGGTCCAATGTCAGGATCAGTAGTAATGATGATCTGGAAATAACCCCTTTTTCTATAAAGCTGCCTTCTTTATATGATTGTGTTGAGTGTTTGGTGTGTTGCTGATAGGGATGTCACTACAGATGGGTAGCACCTCTCAGACCTAGCATTGGCCCCAGCAGCGAAAGGATACAGCAGCCTCTTAAAGCTCCTTTTATACATGGAAAAAAAAAAATACAGATGCCTTCTCATCTGGGAAATGCAGATGCCACTGAGGTGCCTTGAATGCCGTAAAAGGCCTTAGGTTTAGATGGACATGATAAAGCTAAATGTCTCTTAAAGGCTGGTGCAAGTGCCTGAGATCAGAATTTAACACAGTTCTCACCTTCTGCTGACAAAATAAAAAGGAGAGGGAAGCAAGTAGCAAATGATATTTTTTTTTTAATGAAGAGAAGAGCAGAGAAATTTGGAGAGGCTTTACCTCACTTAAATGAGCTGTTCCTATATGTATAATTTAACATGGCAACTTATATATAATTTAACATGTGCAATAAACAACATTTGAGTTTTACAACTGGAATTCTTCTGCTTGCATAAGTAGATTTTTTTTTTTCCATCAGATTTTAATTTAAAAATTCAGTTTCTTAAAAGAAATGAGCAGGTATCAATGACTTAAACCCCGCTGTCTCCTGCCAGCGAAGGTTGCCTGCCAGCAGTGTCCTTCCGAGGGAGGGGAGCTGAACCAGAGCACAAGGTGCAAGCTGAATCAATGTCAACATTGTAACTGATAAATCACTTTCATGCTGCAACAGAGCCTTATTTATAAATAGCTCTTTAATAGAATGCCCGAAGTTTGTAATGATGCTTTGCAAACCCCTGAGAATACTGGTACTTGCCTCAAAGAGCTTATAGTCTAAATTAAATAGATAACCAGGAGAAAAGGATCAAAGTGAAGAGGAGAAGTGGCACAGAGAGGAGTAGGGGGAAGGGAGGTGGGCACGAATCTCGGGAGAGCAGGTCCTGTTTTTATATTCTTGTGTTGGCTTTTTACTTGTGGAAAGAATATTGTTCCCTGTCTTTATAATTGAAATCTGATAACGTTTTGGAGCAAAGCTCACCGCACAAACCCATTGGTCTCGATGAGTTTTTAGAACAAGACAAGGGTGCTCTTTTGTGCGCAACGAGAAGAAAGACTGTCTTACACATTGGAGTGGTGTGAATATGCTGCTTGCAAGGAACTTTTAAAATAGATGAACAACTTGTTGTCAATAAGCTTTGCTTCATTGATTTTGATTTGTTCCAGCTGAGGATTTAAGTCAGAGGGAGCAGTTAAAAGAAAGAAATAGATGTAGAAGGAAAGAGGAAATGATTTTACCTGCGTTAAGCCTTTGGCCTTCCAATCTGAATGGCACCTTTGCTCCTAACTTGAGTGCCTGGCAGCTTGTGCACAACCCGAGTGACTTACTATGCTGGTGCTTTTGGAAGAGCAGAATAGGGCTTATTCCCATTGCCTCTTCCCTGCCTTCTGACATGTAGGTGTTTGCAACAAAACTGCTAGTGACGGAGGCTTTGCAAAAATAGGAGGAAACATTTATTTAAGGATTCTTAGCATAGGCGAAAAATGGTCTTAAACCAGCAGGATGTGTTAGTTGAGTGTGATCACAGTGAAATGGATGTGCTGTGGGGCTTCTTTGGCCATTCTGCTGCAAAATTGCCTTTTATGTTGTTGAATCTCCAGTGTCTTTGAAATAAAAGAAAATGAATCTGAGAGCCACTCTGCATTAATCTTAGAGCCAGTCTGCATTAATCTTAGTCTTTGCCAAGATACAGATTATTTGACTTCACTATTTCACTAGTGGCTCTGATGTTATATTTGCTTGCCACAGAATCTGCTCTTGATGGTAATACCAGCAGTGGTGAAGGAAAATCAACATGGCATCTCAAGGAAGAAAGAACTTTTAGAAAATTGTAAAAATGGATGTAAAAATGGATGCTAACAAGTGCAATAAATTTGGATAAGGCTAGACCTGCTCACTGTATTCTAACTTGACTTCCAAGTGAGCTTAATGGGAAAATAATGGCGTAGTCATGCTGTTGTATGGAGCTGAAAATAGTAGTTGCATTTCAGTTTGAAGTTTTGTCCTTCTCCTCCTCCTCTTATTAATGTGCATGGAAGGAACAGTGTGCACACACGCACACACACACAAACATATACAACAAAATGAAGTAAAATTTTGAAGGCATTATGGTTTGCATACACTCACTTCAAGGCCTTTACCTCTGTGAGTAACTCGTCAATTTTCTCAGACAAGGTACCTGAAAAAGCTGTCATTTATAATCCTGTTTGTGAGAGCAGAGTTTTACAGTGCCTGACATGCAGAATTATGCCTGCGTTCCTGGATTTGCAGCTTTATCCTGTGTGTTGTATTTGAGTTTAAGCAGTTAACCTTCATGGGGAGAGATGGTCAAGTAAAAAGTTCACCTGTTAGATTGATCAAGAGTGTTGTGTTAAGTGCACGTACATGCCTGTGCAAATGAGGGAGTTCATTCCAGACTGGCATTCAGCATCCTCTCTCAAATTGGATGTTGTCCTGAAATCTGGGATCATGATAGGAAAAAGAAAGGGGAAGATGAAGGTACTGAAGGTACCAAAGTACCATGAGCCCTTACACAGAAGATGCTTTCCATAGCTTTCACGAGGTCAACGTGACTGCAGCTGTTGGGTATCCCAGCTCTGGAAGGGGGACAGTAGCCAGATTTCTGGGACAGAGTGGTAAACTGAGAGTTTTCAGCATCTTAACAGATACTCTTCTGTTTTAAATGTAAATAAATCCACAGGTGAGAAAGTAGTGGATGCAGGGGGAAAATTCCGCGTGGTGCCTGTGGGCAGTTTGTGTGCCCACTCCAGCTGAACAAATACAGTGGGATTTAGTTTGTTGTGAGGTAAAAGCAGAAAGGCTTTGTAGTGTCCTTACGGCTGTGGTGTCCCGGATAAGCGCTGAGGCTCCAAGCGGCACATCTCGGTTGAGGAGCCGCCATGTCCCCAGGCCACAGGCCGCCTGAAACGTTTCGTCTGCGGCTCTGCGCGGGGCTTGGCGCCTCGCTGCTGCCGGGGAGCACGAGAGCAGGGCCGCTGCGAACCGACAGCTTGGCAGTTAGCCGGAGGGGTGGTGCTGGATAACAAGGGGATGATGGAAAGTGGGGAGGGGTGCTGCTTTTCAGACCTCCACCTGTGGAGGATGACAAGACAAGCTGTTCCTGTAAGAGTGATTGTAAGTTTAGGGACGGAAAATGCAGGTGTGGTGACTGCTTACGTATCTGTTGGGAATGGAAAGCAAATGGAAGTGTGGAGAGTTGGAGCTTTGTTGTTTGTGGCAAGTACTTCTCGAGCAGGGCTGTCAGGGCCAGTCGGCTGCCCTCCCAAAACGGGCAGAGTTGCTTAAGGAGGTGCCCAGTCTTGGTCTGCAAAATTTGTAGGTGCTGAAGTTATTGAAATCTCTCTCACTTCCATTCCACGTGACATCCCTGGGGTGTCATGAAACCTTTTCTGTGCATAGAAAAACCCGCCAGTCCATGTTTTTGTGTATTAAATACAGCATCCCAGTATCACTCCTAAAATCCATTAACCTGCTGGAAACTTGAGTGAAACCAGTGAGTGTTTCCTTAAAAATAGTAATAAACTCATACTTTTAAAACATATCTGTAGGAAGTGAGGGATTTATATGCCATGGTCAGCAGTAAAAAAGTCTATATGCCTGTTTTTGTTCAGTGAAAGGAATTTCAATATAAAACGTATAAAATGATGATGCTTGATGCTGAAGACGCTTGTCAATAGGAGACACGAGGGAGATGGTTTTGAAGCCTCTCCTACAAACTACCAGTTCTGTAGGGTCAGTACTGTGTCCAGGTGGGCAACAGCACTCAGTAGGGAAATACAGGGAAATGTTAAAAGCTCCAGAACGTAGATCTACATAGTTGCTATTGCCACTGTTCAGTGGTCAAGTTCTCAGCTGTGCCGAAGTCAAACCATGCACTGTGTCATTTGTTCTTCATCCTGGGCTGTTGCTATTTTATTGCATAACACACCTGCATTCTCATTCTTACTTGGGAGTTGCTGTAACATCTTGCTGATAATTTTCCATTAACCTTGCTCGGATAAAGATAACAGTGGTGTAGCATAATATTTCTTATATTGATTCCCTCCTTTCCCACTCCGAATTGCTAAGCCAACATGGAGAGAAGTGAGCAGCTATTTTTAAAATACCTGTTACGGTTAAAAACTGTAGATGAAAGACACTGACAATTTTTCTGTGTCTCGACTCTTGGCCGCCAGCCGTTATTGCAGCAGTTGAGCCTCCAGCTGTGCAGGGTGGACGCGTAGCACCCTCGCAGTGCAGAGCAGGCTCTGTGCAGGGCCCTGGGGCAGCCAGTTCTCCGGGAGCGACTGGCCTTTGCTGTGTAATGTGCTTGATGTCAAGTAGCAGATGAAACGTGCAGCGGCTTGTGCTGGCATTTCCTCGAAGTGCAGGATTAGACTTAATGCTGTAATTGTGATACCAGCTATTACACCGGTCGGTGTGTTTTCCCCTTTCCTCTCCATCTCTCTTCGGTGGAGCCGAGGCTGCCTCGCAACGTTCCCGTATGGATTCTTGCTGTGGCTTGTAGTGGCAAAGCAAGGAAGGAGAGCGCTGAGCGCATCCCGGTGTCGCGGAGCTCGCGGTGCTGGGTGAGGGTAGCAGGAGCGGTGCCGGCGCCGCGTTCCCGGTGGCGGGAGCAGCAGGCGTCTGGGCTGCGGGCCCAGGCCCGGCCCCGCGAGCTCCCTGCGCTGCTGCCACGGAGCCTGACAGAGCGGCGAAAACTCGTGCGGCCTTACGAGATGTGAAGTGATGCCTGTGTCTGCTGGGCCTTCTTCAAGCCATGAAGGGAAAAACAGAACAAGATTAGTTTTTCCATAATTTTTCCCCTGTAGCCCACAGAAGACTACATGGCAGAGATGTCTTCTCTAATCTGCTCTCTAGCCTGTATCCTTCTCTTTCCCTCCTCCTTTCCTTCTGTCTCTCGGCTCGCTCCCCACAAGCACGTACACACACACACACAACACCCGCTTGAGTCACAGACTCTTTTTAGCCCACATGGGTGTCTAGTCCGTGCCTCAGCCCCAGCTAATACACCAGAGTTTGAATAAATGTATAACAGCAGGTAGCAAGTGACTGTTGACAGGGTGACATATTGACTTAATATCTTGTGTAATGTGATATGAAGGATGTGCCTTTTGGTGTGTATTTTCATTTTAATTATTTTTTTGCATTTCTTAGGCAGACACTTGTAGGCAGTTTTGAGTAATTGTCTGAAATCATTAACATGTTTATTAAATAAGGAAGCAGAGTGCATTATCTAGCAAATCAATTATGTAAATGCACAAAAAGCATAAGAGATTAGTCTTTAACTGTTGCTGAACTGCATCTATTTTCCTAAATTATAGATGAAAGTGTTTTTGTCACTGTATGGGTGGAGTTAGGCTCCACTTCCCTCTTTGGAGCTCAAAGAAACAGCAATTAATTGGTTATATTGTGCAAGAAGAGGACATTCCTGATGTACAGTAATGAACACCAGTGTGTATGCATCCTTTCTATAGAGCCATACCAGATGGTCTGAGTGAAGAACAGAAGTAATCTTAACTGAAGGGTCTGGATGACAAGATAAACTGACAGCGAAGCACTAGCAATTTATTCTCTCATCTAGACACTGGGGGGAAAATCTCCAGGAAGATCTGTTAATCTCTAGCATTTTTAGCAATATGTTTCTTTTCTGGTGTCTTATGATAAAATGAGAATGTTCCTCTACAATTCTACCAGTGCTCAAGTTAAGGAGCAGGGAGACCTGTGCTTATCACTTGCTGCGCACGTGGGAAATTCACCCCTTTCAAATGTAGTCACGTAAGTGGTGCTTGTAGGGACCGTGTGGCAGTAACAGCACAGCCTGCACAGCTGCATTTGCACCTACTGCCTTCACAGCCGTGCTGAGCTGGAGCAGATGCAAGAGCCTGGGGCCTCCTCCACTGCTCTGCTGTGTATTTTGCAGTCAGGAGGAAGATTTACACCTTAAGGAAATGGTGTGCAGCAATCGTGGAGAAGGCTGTGGATGCATTTGTAAGTTGAGTTTCATGGAGATACCATTCTTCTGTAATAACTAAGTACGCGGTTTCTTGACCTCAGTAGGAGCTGGGACTTTCCCAGAGGTTGTTACTACGCAGCAGAGCAGGAACTCACTCCAGTCCCTACTATTTCTGTGCCCCACTGCTAGTGTTTGCTACTGTGTCAGCTTTGGTGCATCTTCCACAGAGAAGTGCAGAGGTTGCAATACCCTCCAAAGGGGATGCCGGATTTCCCTGTGATGTTGGTTTTGCAGATCATCAGGAAAGCTCAAACTCTCCATAGCATAGTGGTCCTGAGGAGACTGCAGTTTCATCCCTACTGGAATGCCAGCACAAATAATTCAGCTCTTTATTTGCATTGTTTTTGTTTCTTCCCCAGACTCGAGTTTGGTTTGTTGAAGTGATGTACGTGTATACGCTGACTTCTGCTGGCTTTGCAGGTCACATCCTATTAACAGGATCCGAGGCTTTCCCGTTCCTTGGAGGCAGGGTCTTCTCTCTCCCCCGCTGCTGGCAGCGAGCGGGGAAGGAAAGCTTTGCAGCCTTATCCCTCCGTGAGGGACTGCGCTACAGAGGCAGGGTCATCACACACCTATTGCCCTGGTTAAGTGTAATAAAATCACCAACCATGCTACCCAGCTTAATATAAAGAAAGCAGATTTGCCTTTGCGTGTTCCAGCCATTTTAGCTGGAAACTGTCACCAGAATTCAGTGCAGATAAAGAGCGTAGTCATGTCTCAAGTGGTTGCTTGCTGTCATTGGGAGGATTTCTGAGGTGTGCATCTCCCTGAGGTTAGAAATGTAGAGGAGATGCGAGGGGTTAGCTAGAGACAATAAATTATGTTATTGTACATCTAAGATTGTTTCAGTTTCTAATGAAATTTTCATTCATGAAAATCTTGTTTAAATCCAGTTCCTTTCTTGGAATTCCCCAGTGTTAGAGTAGTGGGACATTAAGTGTGTCATGTTTATTAATTGTCAAAATTAGATCAATCATAACAGAGCTAGCAGATATGCCTGGTTGAGCTGAAAGATGAAGATGGAGGAGCTAGCAGATATCACCAAGGAACTAAGAGATGCCAGGAGAGATGACAAATGTGGCTGCGTTTGCTGAGGGGGGATCGGAAGAATGCGGTCCCAGTTGTTGCCTCGGGGAAGTAGTAGTAAACCTCTCAGACACCGAAAGACTGTCTAAAGGGAGCGGGGATGGAGGAGCTTATTTTGTGCAGCCGAGTCTGTTACCACTCACTTGCAGTGTCTGCCTCTCCCCCTTCAGGAGAGCTTGTCACCAGGGAGGGACCGCAGCCAGAGCTGGCAGCATGAGTTTTATGCTTGTTTGGATTAAAAGACACAGTAAAATATTCTTGTGTTTCTACTGCTTTTTTCATATCTTACCTGTTGTCACACTCCAGCACCCGGAGTGTCTTGGAAGTCTTTAGCCTAAACATTAATAAGCCCAAATATTAAGGATCTGTAGTCTGCAATGCCCCCTTTGGGAGCAGATTGCTGTGACTGGGCAGGGAGTAGGAATCAGCTGTAGGCTGAAATGTGGAGATCTAGTTTTGTGCTTCCCCAGAGACTCTGGGACCCTCTCTGTGAAATGGGGAAGAGCATTCCAAGAGAAAGAAATGCTTTGGGGTTTGCCAGGTACCAAGTTCTGGGTTTGTGCCATATTTGCATGGTATGATAGTAGGGTCAGAGCAGTATCTGAGATAGAGAATGCAGATGTTGTTGAAGTATGTATTGTTAAAATATATATTCAAACATGAACTACATTTCTTATGAAATACCAGTTTTATTTAATATGAATATCTTTACCCAGAAAGTGCAGGTAACTGGCAGTTGCACTCAGGTTTGCAGGTTCCAAATACCTTTGGTTAGTTTGGATTTCCAGTATCCTAAAAGTTTATTCAGCTACAGAAAAAAAAAAAAAATAGCAGAAGCATCCCATTGCATTTAGTAAAGTACCCATCCCCTTGTGTGTGTGTGTGTGTGTGTGTGTGTGTGTGTGTGTGTGTGTGTGTGTGTGTTTCTAAAACTAGAGTTTAAGCTATATTCTTCCATGGTGTGTTTTAAAAGGAGAGCTCCCAGAGTTTTCACAGAAGGAAGAAAGCGCTTCCTCCAGCGGGGCTGTCGGGATGGCGCTTCTGGAAAAGTTCCTTCGGAAAGTCTGCACAACACCCCCTCCTTGGTGCTATAAATACATCTTTGTGGTGAAACTCTGAATGTAGCTAAAATATTTTGATATTGTGTTTATAAGTTTTTGATACATCTCCTGGCTTTAAAGATGAAAGGATTCACTCCTAGAATTTACACTCCTCTGATGTGATTAAAACCCGATAGGTGTACTGTAAATAGAATATGCTCTGTATGAAGGTAGCTATGGGTTGGTGTTTTTGAGCAGGAGGTTTCTCACTGTGAAAAACAGCTTTTCTTGATGAGTTGCTTGTCGCTGTTTGCAGCAGCACCTCCTTTCATCTATTATTCATTTGGGGAGATTTAATAGTATAGTTTGGGCGGGTGCTGGTACCAGACACCAGTAAGCTGTAGCCCCGGCGAACCTTGAAGGCTATCAAGGAGATAGTAGAAAACTGTAAAAATGCATGTTTGTTTTTGAAAATAACTCCCCTATGCAAAAAACAGCCACAGTCGTACCCACAGAAGACTGCAGCTAGTATTTTTCCCTAGCCCAGTTAGAGAAGCTGTGGTGTTTGTGGAAGGTCTGCAGATTCTTCCCCATGGTCAGTGAGGTCTGCAGGGCTGCGGTGGTTGGTGTGGATGTAATGACTGTGAAGTCCTATGTGGCCGCGGATTTGTTGCAGTGTCTGTGTGCATATAGATGGATGTATTTATAGAAGAATCGCTGTGAATGTGAGAAATAAGGCTTTGAAGTGTCAAGCCAAATATTCTGGGGGGAGAAAAAAGATTTCTTGTCTACATCAGAAGCCTGTATTTCATGCAGACTTGTCTTATTTTACCCAAAATATCTCCCCACAGGTTAGGAGAGCTGAAAATAATCACAATAATGGGGAGCGCAAGGGAAGGGAGTGTGAGAGGGAAGAGGGACATAGCAAGCACCCCTCCGAAGTGTTTCTGTTCCCTCTGACATATGAGGCGTTTCTTTGCGGTAGCTTTTCCTCTCGTTTCCTTCCCGCTCTGCCCCGGGGCCACCGGGCAGCCGGAGCGCCGCAGAGCCCAGAGCGCCGCGCGTCCCGCCGGTGCTGGGGACGCCTCTCGGAGCGCCCTGAGCAGCCCAGAGGGAGCCTCCCGCGCTCTGGGGGTGACAGGGGCTGAGGTGTGCATGCGCCCGGCGTGGTGCCGTGGCCGGAGCAGACCAGCCCTGGCATCCGGCGTGCCCTTTCTTCAGGGCAAGAGCCACAGCTACTGGTCTGTTACTCTTCCGTTAAGCTGCTACAGGGGTATTTTAGAAGCAGCCTAGATGATTTTTGGATATGCATTCAAGCCAAGGAATGGTACCGTAGGGAGGCTTTTTGCAAAGCAAAATAAAATACAGCTGTTTTCTGGAATTAACTCTTCATTTGATAGCAGTGTTTTTATGTACGAGTTCAATTTCCAGAATAGGAAAGTGAACATTTTTATCAAGAACTCGTTCCAAATTGCTAGGCATCTCTGGACATGTTGCTCCTGGGACTTCTCAAAACCTTCATTTGATGCTTTCAGCAAGAAATCCTTGCTCTCCAAAACAGCTGTTTGCCAAGTGACTCTCCACTTCCAGTGCTGTATTTTTACAGCTTGCATAGAAAATACCCTCATCTCAATTCAAAGATCCAAGAGTTACTCAAATTAATCCTGAGAGCATGGAAGTACACTGCATGTGCAACCTTCAGAAAGGTTTGCAAGTAATCTGTGGCGTTAAGATGAGGATCCTTGCTATTGCTGATCCACTTCCCATTATTTTCCCTCTTGTAGGTCATCTTCTCATTCATGTACCTGGTACTATCGTAGGCTAAGATGATGCAAGGTTGGATGCCCTGGTAAGAGGTCATTTCAGGCCTGAGGTGCTAAATCACTCCAGACATTGTGATTTAAACAAAAGTTTGGGAAATCTAGCCAAGCTACTTGTTGTGCTCGCTATTGGAAATTCATCATTTCATATCAAACAACGGTGTGATCTGTGTCGCTGTGGTACTTCTGCTCCTCAAATGTATTGGCAAACCAGCAGCAACTTTATTTTCGTTTCGTATCCTGAAAACTTTGCAGGCCTCACATTTAAAGTAGCAATACCTCCCTAGTTGTTGCCTTTAGTGTGTGTTCTGAGAATTTTACCAAAACCCAAATTAAGTGAGCTTGGAATTAAGAAAATGTTAGAATTTTGCTTCAAGTATCAATAGGTTCAAGTGCTTCATCTTTCTGTGGAAATACCCTGGTTGAAACGGGCTTGCACCTTGGCTTTTGAATTGCCTCTCATGGCTATAGGTAAATGTTAACATAGTGCAAACACTGTGGGCACTGGAGCTGGCTGCCAGAAGAGGGACGGCTTTCTAATGCATCGCCCAAGCAGGGAATAGGAAGCTGAGAATATGGTTTCTCTGAGAGATTTAAAATATTAAAGAAGCAAGTAGCAATAAATGAAAGTGCCCCCATTGGTTAACAGCATTTGGCTCTATATCAAGGCCATTTTTGGAAGTAAAACTTGTAACATAAATTACTGAATACTGAATTACTGCAATGTGTTAAGGATTCTTTTTAATTACAGGATGTTAAGGCTTCAAAAATAAAATTCTTCAAAGTTAATCATGGAGTAAAATAACTCCATATTTAGCTGAGCTCCAGCTTCATTAAAACTGTTCAAACGCCTGATAGAGCTCTAATAAGTTTTGTTCAAAGATAAGGGATCTTTGAAAAATTTCTGCAAATCTAACTCTATTATCTTTGATACTGTCTAATTGGATATTGCCATTTCTCTTCATGTTGCCCAGTGGATTGCAGCCTCGATAAGGTACCACAGATGTATCCGGTTGTCCGGAAATTAGCAAAGCCGAGAATCACTAGGGCTGTAGTGACAGCAGGATCTGAGCCCTCTAGGCAATATGTTGTTGTAAAGCAAGTTATATTTATTTATACTTATATATTGCCTATATAAATATCAAACCACTTTTGGGAGCGAAGTGCAGGAGAAAGAACTGGAATAAGAAATATTCTGACAGTATCAAATCATTAGTGAGGGCACTGGATCCTAAATAATTCACAGCACTTACCATGTGCTCATCTGTTTTAGGATTGTTAATATTGGATGTGGTGTTTGTTATACACAAATATTTTCCTCGCCTTCTGTTTCCGATTTCCTTTTTGTGATACAATTGCTGGTGCCGTTCACTGCCCAGGGCTGTAAGGACGTTCTTTCCGCGCGGCAAATCGCTAATTCACCGCAGGAGCCGGTGCCGCTGGCA
>VZSV01000070.1:65661-112552 GCA_013398735.1 Nothocercus julius
TTTTTTTTTTTTTTTTTTTTTGTAGTGGCATTTTGAGGAATGCGTTAGTCTTTGAAGCTGAAATACTTTGACATCACACTGGGTGATGAGTTACTATGGTTTCAAGGGTAGGGCTAGTGCTAGGATGCAAAGATTGCATCCTTGAAATGCATCCTTGGAGTCCTGGCATCCTCTATATTTCATGGCCAGAACTTGGGAAGTTGCCTTCCACATCGCTGGCTCCATCACGGGGCATGAGGAATATCTGAAGGAGGATGCACAATTTGATTCCTGTTCATTGAGGGCCATTTCACTGGATTTGAGGAGAACTTTGTACACATCACTCTGGTTGGAAAGGCAGAAAGCTTAAGCCGAGCGCTCGGTGTGCACGCGGGGAATTCTGAAGGCAGAAACGTTCGAGTGAGAGGATTTGCAAAGAGGCAAAGATTCCTTTTTTTTTCTTTTTTTCTTTTTTTCTTTTTTTTTGATTTTGAGCAGTGCAAGACACTCACTAAACTTCTTGAAATAAATTCTTGCAGGCTGCAAAAATATGATGTTTTTGTTATATATAGATTACGTTCTTAAAACATCTATGTACGTACTCCTGAAGAAGCACCGGTACAGCAGGACTTATTTTTTTTAGAATACAAAACAACATTTTTAATAACCAAAAACTAATAAAACGGAATCTTAACTACCTTGCTTCACTCTATCATCTTAAGAATTTTTAACTTAAAATAGAGCCCTAATTACAGTTTTCCCTGGAGTCCCTTAGCCTGCAAGTAAGAAAGAGATAACCACTAAATGTTTAGAACAATGCATTATTTTTCAATACATCACAGAAATGTGAATGCCTCTGAGTTACATTTAATGCCTATATGCTTATAGAAAATATATAATAGCTTTACTGTGGGTTGTGAAATATGTCTCTCTGAAAATAAAGATGATTTGCCTAAATCTTACTGAGTGCCATAATTGCTGGTGATGGACAAACCTTCTTTACAGACAACCTGTTTCTGGTAGAAGCTGTTAGTAACTGTGAGCGGCCTTGTGTTCAGCTGGCCCTTGATTTTAGTTCCTTGGGTGGCCTCGCAGGTTAGAATAACGACTTAGCTTAGAGCTGTGCTGCGTTACCGCCAGCACAGGCGGTTCCGCTCTTGGATGGACAACGCACAGACTCACCCAAGAAATCCTTGGCAGGCGTTGAAGGCACCGCATGCGGGTAAGGTGTGAGGCTCGGGCCTGCAGTGGCGCTTCTGGAGCTTGCGCGGCAGCGAGGGCCGGCGGGGGTGCTGGGGGAGGCGAAGGCTTCCACTGGCCCCCCCTCCCTTACGTTGTCCTTTTTTTGTCTCCTTCCTTCTCTCGTGTCCTTGAGTCTAACTGGTTAGATTGGACTTTCCAGAGAAAGCTGCGTGTTGTTTTGGGCAGGAGGTAGTTTGTGCTTGGTGAGTGACTGCTGTTGGGGGCGGGAGACTGAGCGCGGGCCGCTCGCTGTGGGCTATTCCTTTTGGGAGCCGCAGGGCCCTGCCAAGGTGCCAGGGAGGAAACGGCCACAGAAGAATTGCCAAGGCTTCGAAATGCAAAGCCAAAGCTTTCCAAGTCACAACAGCTGTATGTGCACTGAGGCTTTCTCTTCGTTTGTCATCTGTCTAATGAGCTGGTGGCAGCTACGTGTCTTTGCCTGGGAGAGGAGGGGGCTGTCCTGGAAGGCTGCTGGGAATCCCGTTAATCACTTGGTGTCAGCGCCGCTGCCTACGCGGTGGCGGCACCACCGAAGGTTGCTGCTTTCTTTGGGGAAAGTCCACTGCATTCCAAGCCAAAATCATTGTGATATCTTTTATTACCCAAAGAAACCATCCAGCCTCCCTAATGGTCTCAGATGGAATGAGACTTGCTTTTTTGTTTGTTTTATTTATTCCTAATCAATTCAGCTGTGGTGCATAGGGCAGGCACATGTGCACTAAGGATGGAGGAATCTGAATTAAGGTTGGCATCCTGCTGAAGCCTCCTGAGAGCATTTAGGTAGTCTTTTTTATTTGTGTCTTCACCCACTGCTGCTTATAGCTGGTAGAAATCTCTTGAAACCGTGACTTCATGCCTTAGAGATCTGCCTGCTTCCCTTCCCCCTTCGGGGTCCTGCAAGGCTCCGCGCTCGCGTGCGGTGCCAGCAGCGGATTTTGCCCGAGTATTTTTTCCCTCATTAACATCACTTGGAGTGAGACGTCAGAATTCCAGGACCATTTGCAATGACAGGACAGTGCCAATGTTCTTCCGTTTATAACCCATAGGAATAAAACTACGCAAAGCATCATTTCATTATTCACATTATGAAAGCTTGCATAAATTACAGATCATAGCTAGGGAAATAATTTCCATGATGTCCTTTGTCAAATATCCAAAGTTTAAATTTTAAGAGGACAGATGAGGAGGAATAAAAATTGAAATAATATCACCAGTGGAGTTCAGACGTGTCAGTTTTTCTTTATTAATATTTTTATCAGAATATGGAGTTAGGCTATTTCAGCAAGTGGTGATGAACACCAGGCTATCAGTTTTTTCCTATATTAAAGCTTGTGTGTTCTGAAAATCATATCCATGGTGTTTGTTGTTTCTGGTTTTGGATTCAGCATCTCGAAATGTTAAGATGCTGAATGTGTGAGTCGAAATCCAATCAGCAGCCATCATTTGGCAGGGAATTAGGTGAAGTGCTTCGGCATCGCATATACCTGGGTCCTATTAAATTGAGCAAAATGCTCAAAACATGCTTAAGTCTTCTGCAGCACTGCGACCTGGGCACATCATAAAAGGGACGTGCTTTCTTTTTTCTTTTAAGCTGAGCAAGGGCTCTCTTGTAAAATGGATTTTTTAAATCTATACTTGTTTATGGAGAAATAATTCAGCACAGTCTGTTCTGGTTGTAAAGGTCATTTAATGTTTTGGCTTATTTCACTGAGAGCGTATGGTTTTGTGTGCAGATCTCATCACTGAGCATCCCCTCACAATGTGAGCATTGGCCTTGTTTTCATTAGGTAAAGAGGAGTCTTTATGTCTTTCATTTAATTGATGAGGTAAAATACAGTTGAATTCAATGGAGGAAAAGTCATATATACCTGTCATTCACTGTAGCCATGACCTTTTTGGGGGCTTTTACAAGAGTTTGGCCCACATGAGCACAGAGCATCTTTCCCAATGCCACCTTTTGAAGCTAGAGAAGCGGTTGGGCATTTTTTAGGACAGGAAAATGCAAAGCAAAAATAGAAAAAACTCCTTCAACTTTTGGGTATCCCCTTTGCTTCTGCAGCTTGGGTTAGGGAAAGGTTTTGGAGGAGGAGTGGGGCTTCTTCATTAGAAAGATATTGAGGTAAAGATGTTAAAGTTTCATATTCTTGTTAGAATTTATAGTCAATGCAAACTGATGTAACCTACAGATTTTAGGACTTTTTAGTAGGAAAAATAAGCCATGTATGCAAGCTTATTAATTTTCCTAGTTCCCTGAGGAAGTGGTCTGCAGGGGCTGAAAATAATCTTCCATCTGATTAGGGGTACAAGAGGCTATTTTTTGCTTTGCTGACCAAGAGAAAGGAGTGTGCGCTCTGAAATGAGAGGTAGACAGCAAAGGCAGAAAGTGTGGGATGCATCCTGCCTCGGATGTGGAAGGGACCGTGTCCTGTGCCTGTCCGCACTGCCCTTCTGCACGGACAGCTGAGGGGACTTTGAGGAAACCCAGGCAGGCTGTTTGGAGTGTCAACAAGTCTCTCCAAGCTGATGAAAATAAAGGACATTAGCAGCTACTTCACATATGTCTTCGTAGACTGAAGTCAAGTTCAGTATTAAAGATTAAAACAAAACCAAAACATAACCAAAGGCACTGCTGCTGTAACTCTAAATGTCACGCACCCCTTACAGAAAGCAGATTAATTACAGAACCCCTGGATTTGAAGAAATCAGTTACGGAGGCAGGAGGGATGGCCCTCCAGGGAGAAATGTAAAGATGTTTCATGCCTGCAATGAGAAATTGTTAGAGAAACTAATTGCTATGGAAGATTTAAAAAGAAAATACAGAGGAGAAGTCAGCTTGAAGTGAAGAACAAAAAAAACACAAAGATGATTTAAGTGCTGCTTGGAGAGTGAGGGGACAACTTAGTTTGGTTTTAGGTTTAGAACAGATTGCCAGTTGTAAAGATTTTATCAGCAGTCAGGGTCCCCCCCCATAGCTGCTTCAGAACTTTGCTTCCTGCAGCCGCAACCCTTCCGCTCAAACCTCTGGGAAGCTTCCACCACACCATGTCGTGGCTTTTGGCACTTATTTAGACCCGCATCTTTCTTGTCCTGTCAAACGGTGACAGAGTCGCTGTTTATCGTGCGTGTGCCAGGGTGGCTCTCCGGTAACGCAGCAGCTGGTGCCTGAGGAGGGAGGGACTGGCTTCGTGCGGTCCCTCCTCCTGCGCCGTGCGGCTCCGCGGCCCTCCTGGCGTGGCCCTGTCAGGGAGCGAGTCACGGGCCTCGCTGCGGACGCTGCTCCCCGCCGCCTGCGGCAGCGCGTCAGGACATCCGCTCTGCTTACCCCTCGTGTCCGCGGCGGCTTTTCTCTCCCTACACCTACTTCTCTTTTTGTCCTTTTAATGCTAAGCGGTTTCTACTAGAACACCACATGTGTAGGTGCGTGTACAGGGAGGTATTGGCCGTGTGATAAGGCAGGAAGAAATGGGAAGCAGTAGTTAGGACTTAAACGGGGGCATCCATGTTTATCAGGCAGGACTGACAGACGTGCAGCTGAAGGGTGAATGACGCGGAGGGAAGCGGGGCAAGTTGAGGGCCGGGGCCAGGGCTCTCTGACAGCCTCGGTGTAGCCCATCAGTGGGAGACCCGGCGCACAGCTTGAGGCAGGACTTCAGTTGTCTTTCCCAAGCACAGTTCCAGCCTCTGTGAGGAGAGAGGCGCCCGCGTCACGGCTTTTGTGCCGTTTGGCAGATTTCCTGCTTTGGCCTCGCGGACAGCGAGGTTCAGAGCGCGCTGCCTCCTGGCTGCAAGGCAGGCGCTCAGGCCCCAAGCCCTTACCACGCTGCTAGAAAGACTGTCCCCAAGGGAGAGGTGGCCTTGTTGCCCATAAGCTGGCGACAGGCAGGAGCTTCAGGCTGTCACTGCAGCGCTCGCCTTCCCAGGGGCCTTGGGACAAGAGTGGGACTCATTGAAAGTCCTGTGCCAGGAACTCAGGCTCTCTGGATCTTACAGATTTGTCTCTCTCTTGTGCCAGAGTTCATCTAACACAGCAAGAAAGTTTCTGGTGCATAAGGAGGGTTGAATGCACACGTAGGCACCTGTCATGTGTTCGTGTCTTGTCCTATTAATTTAAGTCAACCTTTTTTTTTGTCTTGAAATCTAATCCATGCAGCATAAGATATGAGAAGAAGTGTAATGTTTGGACAACTATTGACAAAACCCTTTCTGATTTGTGGCTGGCTGGTACATGACGGGCACGCTCAGGCCGTGTTTGCCAAGGGGCAGTGTCTTTATGTCCAAATGCACATCTTATGAGATACTCTTCCTTTATTCCAGATTGGAAGCACTATCACCGCCCCTTTCTTTTAAGTAGATACAATGCGTTATGTAATGTCTCCAGTAACCATAGAAAGTGTGGCTTTGCTCAAATACATATGTAAGTAATGCACCTTGAACAAGAGCAGTCCAAGGTGCTCAGTAGTGGCAGGAGCCCCTGGAGACTGGATGTCCTGCCCTGCGGAAAGCTGATCTCTCAGGTGGGCAGGTTTAAGGTTTGTGCTGTTGAGCACAGGCTGAGCAAGATGGGGAGCTGGTGGCACCCAGGATCATCCCGGAGCCGGGCCTGATGCCCACGGCCATGGGGCTGATATCCTTGGCTCCTCAGTCACTGCGCAGTTCAGGGCAGTGTCCGGAGCTTGTGGGTCAGTGGCTTGGCACAGCCTAGTAAATCCTGTTCCTGTGGGCTGCACATTTGTGACCCCCCTCAGTCCAGAGCACAGTAGGTTCTGTCAGAAAAGAAGGGAGAAGGGAAGAGAGCAAGAGGGATTTGCACTTGCTCTGTAGTTTTTGTGAAACAGTGCAATGGATGAGCATTTTACCCATAGCCCAGCCCATAGCTCCCAGATTGGTTTCTTCCAAGATTTGGGATAGAAGAGCTGTAGAACTTTTCCAGTGAGCATTCTAGATCTTGTTATGCAGAAGGAACTGGAATGTAGAATAAAAAATTGTACTTGACAGGAAACAAGCAAGGCCTCTTTGAGCCTCTCGGCTGCAAAGAAAAGAAGGCATGCGCAGATTTCCAGATTTACGTATCCTGATGAAATTGGCATTTTTTGCAAAAGAAGAACTTTCTCCTTGTGCAGGATTCCCTTCGGAGCTGCCAGCCCCTCTGAGCCTCATGCCAGGTGCCTTTCCAGCCGCCTCCCTTTTCGGGCTCTGAGCTGGGAGCCCTCCAAGGCCTGCTCGTTGTCATCTGGTGGCTCTTCCTCTCGCTCATTCCCCCCCAGCAAGTCGCGGCCCGCTCCAACGAGCACAGGATTCATCAGCTTGAGCTTTGTGAGAACGTCCTTGGTGCTCTAAGGGGGGAAAATCCCACAGGCTGCAGAGATAAAGATAACCTGCCACACGGGTGAGAGCGAGGAGTGCTGCTCGCAGGAGCCTAAAAATACGGTGCCTCCCTCTCCCGCAAGGAGCTTGCTTACTGAAGTAACAACTTGGTTGTACAGTGCCAGGATTATTTTAATCTCAAGAAAATGTGAAGTCTTGGGAATTTAAACAAGATGCCGTGTCAGGGGATCCATGGTTTCGGGTTGAAGCTAGATGCGGTCTTGGGGCGAGCAGGGGTTGACATGTGTGTGAAGCAGCCGCGCTGGGACTTGGGAGATCCCTTTGCAACGTGTAACTCTTCAACACGCTTCTCAAGTGACTTGGGATGAGTTGCTTTATGTTTCCATTGCTCAGTTTTCTATCAATATGAGGGATATTTGAAAGTGAAGTGGGAATAGCTGTTCTCTTCTGCTTCAGAAAGTGCTTTTCAGATGGACTGCTTGGCTCTGCCAGGAGCTTACCTGGAGTTCTCCGTGTCAGTGAGGCATTACAGACCAGCCAAGACCCCTGCCCGACTCACAACGTGCTTCACGCCGCTTGCAGTTGCCTTCCAAGAGCCTGTGCTTAAGTGCCTTGCTGAGTGGGAGTTCACATTAATAATTAAGCTTTCCTTTATCTATTATAACATGAATATGTATGCATAATATATGCACACATATGCAGTAATGACATTAGCAAATGGATGCTACATGCTACAGTCCAGCTTTCCAGAGCCTGTAAATGGCACCGCTCCGTGCAGTGTAGTGTGCAGTGTAATGAACACCCGCGGCTCCCTGTTGTGCCCGTGTTTCCAGGCTCACTCGAGACCACAGAACTAGGCGAGAGAGCAGAGACCGCGTTTGCAGCTGCAGACAGTGCAGCTAATTGTTCCTACTAGGTAGGATATGCCCCTTTTACTGTCTCTCTGATGATGGCTTTTTGTTTCTAGCTACAAGCAAATCTAATTTGCAAATGAAAAATTTCATTATAGCAGAAGTTGCCTGGGAGGGAATTCAAGCAGGCGCATTCAAAAGAATACAGCAGAACATACAAGTGCTTCTTAAACAATGGATTTATGATCCCAATTCACAATTAAAATAACAATTGCTATTAAGTGGTACCTATTGTTTTTAAAAGGTTAGGTTTTCCAACAACAGAATTTAAGGGAATACGTCAGCTTGTGAGCAAAACATGTGGTAGATAATTGGCAAAGCTCACTTAATATTTTCTGTTTGCTATCCAAGAGCTATTTACGATGCCACTGAAACAGTATGTTGTTGGTACAACAGAGCTGACAGTTTTCTGAGATGAAAAGGAAGAGAATGGAATTAATCACACAAACTTCATCATCAAGTCTGGCATGACTGAAAGAGTTCTGCTAGGACTTGAACTATTTTAAATAACTTCATGTTTTATTAATACTTTTTTTTTCTCTGCTAACCTCTTCTGCACATTCTGTCCGGAAGCAGGCTGTGCTTCTTGCCCCTTGCAGGGACCCCGCACGCGCAGGCGGCCGCAGGGTGCAGCGGGGAGGGTGCTGGAGCCGCGCACTGGAGCACGAAGCTGCCCGGGGGGCTCCCTGCACGGGTGGAAATGGGAGGCTCTCTTGCAGGGCATCCCAGGCTGGCAGGGGCCCCGGGGACTCTCCCTGGCACAGGGTGCGCGGCCGGGCCACTTCTTAGTGTTCCCCGGCAGCATCTGCTGTGGCTGCATTTGCAGATCCTGGCGGGATGGTCGTTCGGAGGTGACAGAATTGTTTTCAGTGCGTTTCCCAGGCCTGCTTAGTAGCTCCCTGCTCTGATGCTGTCTGCTCTGCTTGGCCTTGTGCAGGAAGTGTCCAGCAGCCTCCCGAGAGCGCTGTGCCCCTTGGGCAGGCAGAAAAGAAGCTGTTAGCTATCAAATTCTTACTGTGTTTCAATAAAATGATATACTGGAAGGGCAAAAATAGTACAAAATATAGTAAATGACCGTGTGTGTGATGTTTTGTGCCTCTCGTTGGCATGTGTCCTCAGGTAAGGACGGCTTTCTTTCTTTTATTCTTAATTCAGTAAGATGTGCTTTGATCAGTGTATTCCAGAGTTTGGCAATAATTTGATACAGTCTCTTTTAGAAAGAAGGCAAAGAATTTAGGGAAGGAGCATTGGTAGCTTCCAAGGAAACTGTCCCAGCTGAAGTCCTCTACATATTTAATGTCAAGCTATGGATGTCTTTGTGCAGATGATACGAAATATTGGTCTTGTGTTTGCTAGTAAATCATCGTTTTCTCAAAGGATCACTTTGATTGCTCTCGCTGTCTTCCACTGAAGTTTCAAATTGCGTCCACTGTGATGTAACCCTGGTTTGATGGTAAGCTGGATGTTTGCCCTGAACCTATTATGAATTTATATTTCCATCTGGAACTCAGATTTGCAGTGTTAGACTGAAGAGGCTCTGTTCAGTAGTGCCGTCAAGCAGGAGTGTTGTAGTTATGCAGCTGGAGAAACAAATGCACCATGAAACCTTGTAGCCTTATCCTACAGCATTTGATGTCCAGCTGTTGACACCAAGGAATCTCTCACAACTGTAAATCTTCTGTTCTTTTGGGTTTTGACATCATTGCTGCATCTCAGGAATATAAATTATATGCAGAAAGTAGAGAAAAACGTGTTTGAAATATTCTACCAAGAAAGTCAAACATGTAAAACACTCTGGAATCATTTGACTGCTGCACTTGAAAATAGATGCATATACGTTCCTGTACATAGGAAAAGCAGGCTGGGACAAATGGAGGGTTTTGGTCTCTGGTCAGCATGTGTGTTTGCTGCTGCTTAGAGGTGGGTAAAGTGCCTCTTAGCAAAACTGCTGCCGCCAACAACTGCTCTGTCCTCTCAGCGAAGGGGAATCTGTTAAGAAACTTAGTTCCAGTGCTGAAGCAATGGGAGCTTGAAGGTGTTTCAGGAGGCTTTGCAAATTGCCCATGGGAAGCAGCTGCCTTCCTCCCTGCCCTTCCTCAGAGTGGCCCACAGGAGAAATTAAGAGCTTGTGAAAAGTCAGTATCTTGCAAAAATCTTCTTGGTGGCCACCATAAAGAAATACTGGCCACTAGAGAGTTAAGGAGGTAGCAGCTCTTATGGCTTCTTCACGGATCTCACTGTTGTATAGATAGTAATTTAAGTTCACCTATAGCCAGTGAGGGAATGGGAGCTCATTTTAGAAAGGGCATATTTTAAAATGAAATTTTCACTTGATTAGAAAAAGAGTAATTCCCCTTCTTTTGGACAGCCTATTTCTTGAAGGTTCGGCAAAGGAGAACACCGAGGAGTGAGAGGCCGTCAGTGAGGGATGTGTGTGTGGAGCCCCGTCAAGGGCTGCTGCAGAGGCTGAGCTGTGAACAGGAGTTGGTGGCGCTGCCTGAGTGTGCTTGGGGTGAAGCGACCTGCTAGCACCTCTGGAACCGTAACAATTTTAAATCAAGGACTGTGCTTTTAGTGTCTTCTTGCTTCAGAGGCAATCACAGTATCAAGTGCCCAAAAGAAAGGCTCGCCGGACCCATGCACTGGCACTGCGAGTACCGCTCTGTGCTACAGCCTGTGAGCCGGTGGAGTAAACACAGGCGCTCAGTGTTCCCGAGTTGTGTTTCTGAGGCTCGTGCTTGGCTTGGGACAGTAAGATTTCATGGTCTGTACAGACAGTACTCATTTCAGAGAAGTTTGCTACGTCATTTAAAAAAAAAAAAAAAAAAAAAGGTACTTTCTTCATAGTTACCTGCAATGGCAGCTGTGGAAGCGCTGAGCTCATGCGCTCCATGTTGTGCTACCAAGCTGGCAGTCCAAGCCTTGCACTGGGTCCCAGCGAGGTCTCGGATGGACAGGGTGAGTCACGGGTGGCTGCGGAGTGGCCGGGCTCTGCGTGGGCCTCCGTGCGAACCCCGGCTGCTGTCAGAAGCGTGACCAGGGCCCGGGGTGGGGGGACAGCCCGTTTGCAGTCCAAGGTTGCCAGCTGCTTTCCTTTGGTTCTGCCTACCTCGAAAAATTATTTGTGCAAAGCAAAAAAGAGCAACAAGAGCCGGCCTGTTGAAATCCATCTTTTAAGGGACCCTGCCCCCTGGAAGCAGGAAAGATCTTTAACCTGATGGATTTAAGTAACCTGATAGCAGGGCCATGGGGGTAGGTATCTCAGGAGATGTCACAGCGAGCATTTCAGGAGAAGATCTGAAGAACAGGACACTGAGTGCTCCTGTGCTGGCAGGTGGAATTGGATTCCCTTTCTCCTCTTCGTTCTAAGTGGCACTTGCCTAACAAGGAGCTGCTGCATGTGCTGCTGTCACTGGAGTTTATTTCTTGATTGTCTTTTTACTCATCTGTCTTATTATAGTGCTTTAAGTATGACTAGACAATTTGCTTCTTTATGAGATGTAGAAATGTTTTATCTTAGTTTTATAAGCACTGACAGTGCTTTTTAGCACAGGCTTTGCCAGCTAGCCTATTCTTTCCGGCTCTTCGAGAAAGGGAATTTTTGAAACAAAAGTGATCTTTTTTTTTTTGCATAGGCTCTGAACTTGCAGTTTCAGATCATAATTCCCTTTCTGCACGATAATAAGCCTTGGTAAGTAGAGTACATGTTAACACTGTTGTACAGATGGGGGAACTGAACCCAGGAACGTAAGAAACTTGCTGGAGGACGTCTGTGGGAGCTGACCTCGTTGCGAGCGAGACCCACGCACCATCCTCTCCTTGTCACACTCCTCAGTTTTACTCGTCCAGACCCTCCCTCCTAGAAACCTCGCGTACATAAAAAGCTCTTTCAGATTGCATCTATATTTACTTACAACTGCACTCCTTTCTCCTGCACTACTCCGTGCGGGGCCCAAGTCCTCGTGCAGTTGCTGAGCACTCTCCTCTTCCGCACGGGACCCAAACTGCCCATGGAGGCAGCGCGAGGGCTGGGAGCTCCTGGGCCCAGGGCGCCCCTGCAGCCCGCGGAGCCGCAGGCAGGAGAAGCTCCAGGGCGAGCTGGCCCTGGGGTGAAACCCGTGTGGCTCCTCCTCTGCACGAGCCCGTGTGTGGAGTTAAGCAGTGTGGGGACTAGACATTTACCATTGCCATGGCAACTTCAGATGATGATTTATTAAGCTGCATCTTTTTTCCACATTCGAGCCCGTGCGTTTCTGTTGGTCTGAGCTCTCCAGAGACCGCGTCTTTCCCCTCCCTAGCATGTCCTCTTCTCCACCCCGCTTCTTCCCATCTCCTTTCTGCAGTGGCAGAGTAAGGGGAATGTGTTTGCAGCAACCTGCATGTCAGGCGAACAGGGTTTGATACAGTTATTACCACATTAATAAATACACTAATCCTGGTTGCCACTCTGAACTCTGGCCCACTTCTGGCGGCTGTGTCGCAATTAGGAGCGAGAGGATCAAAGGGGACAGAGCTCAAGTATTAATAGAGCACGAAGCTCTGTGGGAACGGAGAGCGAGGGACCTTTTGGCCCAGCTAGGCTGTGTCTTTTTATTGATCTTAAATTCCCTCTTGCTTTGTTCCTCTGCGACCGTCTCCTGCTGCTCTCCGCCTTGCGCTGCCTGTTTGCGCTGCTGCTGGTAGCGCTGCCGTGGGGCCCGGGGTGCAGGGAGCGCAAAGCCCTTTTTAGCAGAGCTTAGCGGAGCTTAGCGAGCTCAGTGCATGTGTAGGGTTACTGCTCCGGGGGGATTTGCCAAGCCGGGGCCCCAGGGCCTTCCCTGGCCACACTTGGCCTTGGGAGCCCTTTTGTGGGGGAGCCAAGCGAACGCGGCGCTGGTGCTGCGGGCTCGGCCGCGGAGCCGCGAGGCCCGTCTCCAGATGCAAATACAGGGGCTTAATAAATTATTCAGTTCAGAGCTGCTGCATACACGCAGTCTGAAAATCTCGAGGATGACGGTAACCAGGCCCATGCAAACAGAATCGATGGAGTGGTTCCTGAATATAGGATTGTGAAATGAATTCTCAGAGCAGAAAAGATCTCTCGAAAAAATCTGTCAGCTTTTTCCATCTTCTGTGCGAGTAGAGAGCAGTCTTTATGGCTCAGTTTTTCTGTTGTCTGTTTTTAATGCCAGATCTGTAGTAGCCTAATTTGCCCATAAACAGTATACATTTCAGATAGCAGTTCCAAACGTGTTTTTTTTTTTTTTTTTAATTTGTTTTTATTCTCTGAAGTACAGGTATGTCCTCAGGTTTTGCAGGTAACATGGTTGTGATACATCTTGAAATGTAGTCAGGTTGTCACCTACCAGTTTCTGCTGCATATTTGCCCTCTTTCGGTATGATTTATTTATGCAGCATAGTTTTGTTAGTATTTGGCCATATATGTGATAAATATCCTTTTTTTTCCTCAATTAAGAAGTTGATAATAAGCTATTTATTGTGATTGTTATGTAATTGTGTGTGTTTATTTCAGTATTAGTTACGCAAGTGTATAACCAGCTAGTGCTTAGCTTTCTTCACCCGCTTCCCGCGAGTTAGCTGCGCTGGGGAGGCAGCACGGACCTGCTGGCTGCTTTCCAGAAATTCTTGCAAGGGATCTCAGCCTGTTCCGCTCACGGGGCTGGGCACACAGCCCCGCTTGGGAAAACTGCTACGTTTCCTCTCCTGAGGAGTCTACAGCAGACTGTTCTAAGGCAGAGGTATTTTCCTGGCTTCGTTTCCAAGCACGTTTTAAAAGAACTGATAAAATAAATGGGTATTAAGTAGAAAGAGAGTAATGACCAACACAGAATTCAGGTTATAAACATAGACCGAGGCCTTGCCTGTGTTACTCAGTGTAGCGACAGAAGCAAATCTGCATATAGGGGTTGTCTTGAATTGCCCATATGTGTCTACAGCCCCAGACTTTTTTAAGTGTGAAGGACTGTCTTCACTGCAATGCTGGCTCCCTTTTGAAACTATCCCTTTGCATTGAGCTTATGTACTTGTATTTTTTAGTTGATGACTGTTGTGTGGAAAAAGGAAATCATCACACAAAGCAGTTTGCCAAACAGCATAGAAATTGAAAAGAAATAAATACAATCATTTTTCTAATGCGCTGGGCACGGATTTTAGGAAACCGTTGTTGGATAGTTCCAGCTCCAAGTAGCTGCCTGCCATGAGCTACGCTCACCACGCTCTGCCTCTTGGCTCCCTGCCTTTCACCTGCACTGCGTTTCAGAACCGCCATGAAATACTTCATGTGGAATGCTCATTGCCGCGGGACTGCCTGGTGCCTCCCAGCGACCGCGCCTGGGTTTCCACGCGCGCCGCAGGTTTACAAATGTTTTTGGTGGGTGTTGCTGTCACCCCACAGAAATCAGGTACAGTAAAAGCTGAAAGTTAATCAGAGACCAAATTATAAATTTCTGTAATTGTTAGTGGAAAAGTCAGCATTATATATGATAGTGCTGACATTAAAACTCTCTTTGCCTGACTCACCAACTGCTACGGGGCACGTTCTGTAATTCAGTGCCTGTTGGGCACAAGAGAGATGTGATTCTAGCACTCATTATACACCACTATATATATGTTTGATGAAAAAAAAAAAAAAACCCTCTCTATTAAAAGCATGTAGGATTGTGTAAAAGAAGGGAATGGAACAATTCATCTGCTATCTCTGCCTTTTAAAATCCTCTTCTGCTTTAAAATTTGAATGAACTCCCAGTGTAAGAGAGAAAAAAAAAAAAAAAGTGGTTTTAATAATATTGAAGAAAAAGGGAGGAAGAAGCCCAAACTGCAAAGCCCCAGAGAGGCACTGGCTGAATTTAGCAGCTGGGGAGCTGCAGTCCCACCATTATTATTGTGTCGGAGCGATCTCTGGGAATTGCTGCTGCAGGTTTGGAGAGGCCTGGGGAGAATTTAGCCAGCCACGAAGGAAAAAAAAAATGCAATCCCATAAACAGATTGTTAAAACTAATGGCAGAAAACAAATAAATAGTGCAAAAACAAAGACTGTATTTGGAAGTAAAAGCACTTGCATCTCTTGCTAAATTAATAGCTTTTGGATTGCAGGGCCAGAAGGGACCTTTAGAGCTGTCTGCTCTGACTTCAGTTTCACACCAGCGGTAACAGTTTGTGCTGTGTCAAGCCCATAAATTTTTATCTCCACCTTTGGGGCTTCTGATGATTTGAAGGACTTCAAGCTCTCAGCCCAAGCAGTCTCTCTATCCCCCACACCACCAGAAGCTGTCTGGATGGTGTGAGCTTGAGAAAGGTGGGTTGCTTTTACAGTATTTCTTGCGACTGAAACATCACCAGTGGAGCAAAACCAAAGCAAGCACCGCAAAGCGAGGCATGCGCGGTGTCCTCGTGCGGAGCCCGCGCAGTTCTGCTGCCTGCACCTGGCTTTAGAAACATCGTAGGTTTTCTGCCAATGAATCCACCCTTCGTGTGGGCAACATGATGCTTCCAGCAGGCCATATACACGGCCTGCCTCTCGGGATACCTCCATGGCTCCTTTGGTGGCATGGCAACTTGACAGTGAAGAGCTGCCCAGTGAAATGAGCATGAAAAGAATAACTCCAAACAGAATAAATTGGCTTTGCCTTGGTGACATTATGTATGGGATTAGTGAACAAATACTGGTGAGCGTCTTGGGCTGCTTTGCCAGCAAGGCTGGCGGGGCGCCGTTTGCTTCGCGTGCCCGGACTCGCCAGAGCTTGGCCGGGAACGCGAGCTGGGTGCCTGCGATTCCTTGGACCGAGCGAGGAGGGTTCGGGTGCTGAAGTGATGCAAAGGGAGGTGAGACTTTCTGTGCCACTGGTCCGGGCGGGCGTAACGCCGTGTTATAGCACGCTGCTGTGGGCTGGTAGCAGCAGTGGCCTGTTTTGCCCGTGCCATCTACAGCTATGTCCCAGGGATGGTATTTGAATCACAGTGAAGAGATGAGAGGGTGAAATTCTGCCTTCACCAAAAGCAGTCAGAGCCTTTCCCATGACTGAAGCGGGACAAGGGTTTTGCCCCAAACATTTATATTTTGTACCTTTCCTTTTTTCTCAAGAAGTAAAATCAAGCTCAGTCATGTTAGGATGAGAGCAGTTCATGCAAGATAGGGAAGGATGATTATAACAATAAAAGAGAATTATTAATAGGAGAATAATTTACATCAAGGGGATAGTGGGAGTAAAGTGATTCTTGATGTTTTGAAGGCTGACTGGGTGGGTGGGTGTGTTGACAATAACAAGACAATCATTTCTTCTGCAGGAACTTACTAACAAGCTTGAAGGATTAAAAATAAAATGTATGAATTCTGTGGAAGGTACTATTTTTGCAAGTATAATAGTTAGGAGCATAGCAGAAATGTATTTTTGTAAAAGAGCTGAAACTAAGAGCGGCTGCACATTGACCTTTTGGATCATACTGTCATGAGAACAAAGAGAGGAGCAAGTTTTAGCTGGGCTACTTCTGTATTTTCTAGAAAGCATCAGGATACTTTTCCTAATTTCTGGGAAGGCCTTTCCTCTCAGAAGTGCTCATGCTCTGGCACAAAGCTTTCAGTGCATGTGATGATGCATTTTAACAACATACAAGTCCAGCCAAACACCTTCACAGATTTTTTTTCCCCTAGGTTAATCCTGAACTTTATTTTGAGCCTAGAGAAATTTGAAGTCTTGGTATGAAAGTGTTAATAAACAATGACAATCTGTAAAATGGTACTTTGAACACGCAGCTAAATTGAACGACGTGGCTGTTTCCTTGCATGGTTAAAATATAGGCTCGTCTGACAGGCATTGGGTACCCCCAGGGTGACCAGCTCCTGCCCGGGCACGGGGCCGTGTCGTGGTCGGCGCTTTGGGAGCGGGTTCCTGCTGCTGCCGTGTTCTTGCCTCTTGCTCCGAGATGGCTGGTCCAGCTGCAGCCTGGAGAAGCCCTGGCCTGAGTGTGTGGGGGGGTGGTTTGATGATAAATGAAGAGGGGCTTACAGGAGAGCGGCCTCAGCTCTGGCTTCCCGTGCCCTGTCTCCAGCAGACTGCTCGGGTGCGTTCTGCGCGTTTCCTCCGCTCTGGCAAACGGGCCCACTGGGGAGAGTAATTAACCCCCCCCCCAAAATCTTTGCTGCTTGAAAGCCATTTTTGACTTTAGGAAACTTCAATTCCAATTTTAGGAGTAGTTAAGCATAAATGTGAAGAGAGGAAGCTCTGCTAATCAGTGCTGCCTTTGCTCAGTTCCAATCCTCTGTCTCCCTTTGTAGAGGATGGATGAGGAAGCACAGAACAACGCTGAGTTAAGTGCAGTGGAAATCCAGCAGCGGAAAGCAGCTCCTTTGCTAAAGCTGTTGTTTCCGAAATGTCCTGGAGCTCAGCAAGGCCAGTGGTCCAACAAACATTATTTATCTCTATTTTTAATATGTCTCCCTATAATGACCTCTGCTATTTCTGAGGGATACAGCTCAGGGGGTCATTAGGTTCCTCAGTTCTGGATGGATGATCTGCACAAGAAGCACTTATGGTTGTAAACACCTACTGAGAGAAAACACGAGAGTCACGTGGCTGACCCTATTACCAGGCTTACTCCCGCCCCAGTCAATAGCAAACTCTACAAAATTCTCTTTGGTATTACGGTTCCTATAAGGATAAGTAGTAGTCATGCTTTTAAGAGGTCAAATAAATAACTCATGGCTTGCCAAATCTCCTTTTGGGAAACACCAGTTGGTGACAGAATTGGTGAAAACTCCTCAGGCATCAAATGCAAATCAACTATAGATATACATGCATATATATATGCATTATAATATACTATATATGGCCATTACTGTCTTTGGGAAAATACTCCTGTTGTTCTCCTTTGTTTATTTTAGTCACCCATTTCATACCTCCCCTTCAACGCTTGACCCTTCATGATTACCAATCTGTGGTGCTGATCCATATATTTTCAGAAAACTTGATATAAAAAGCACTGCTAGTGACACACAGTAGTAATTCCTGATAGTCTTAATCACTACGTTACATCAGTGTGTTTGTACCTCTAGATTACAGGTGCGATTCCTGGGTTGAGTATTTTTGAACTTTAACCTCATCTGCAGTTCCTGCTCGTAAGGGATTCTTCACACAGTCGCAGCACAGGGGGTTGATGCACTTTGCTTCTTTTGAAGTTCTTCTTGCTACTTCCTGTGACTTCTGCTTTAGTCACAACAATCTGTGCAGGAAACATGGTCCTGGCTAACTGCTGGATCTCACATGGTCACTGATGGAGAATTAGCAGGAGTGTTGGTGCAGGGATTTTACAAGGATAAGGACCAGTCTCCACACTTCAACATTTTTATCAAATATTTTGAAAAAATATATCTGAATCCCTGACACTTTATTTCAAAGTGACACAAAGACTGGCAGAATGCCAGATAAAGATGCGACAATCACACTTTGCCCCGAGTGCTCTGAACTGCTTTGCTGTTTTGAGCAAAGTGCATGTGCTTCAACTCCATGGAAAAAAAACAAAAAAGAAGTTGGAGTGGGAGAAGAGAGTGTCCTGGGAAGCAGGGAAGATCCCTGCAGGTAACAGCTGACCTCAGGCTTGTGGTGCAGGAGGCAGCGATGCCTGCTGTGTGAGCAGGATTGAGGTACGTGCTGTCGGCAAGACCGCTGCGGGAAGAATTCCTGCCATTCTGCGGTCCACATTTTAGAAGGACCTTGAAGTATTGGGTAAGTCTCAGAAAGTGGACACAAAATATTTGAGGTTGGAGAAATAGTCTTCAGTTGCTTTGAGTGCTGGCTATTAAATTCATCCACAAGAAGAGGGGGAGGCTAGAAGGTAACAGTATCCTCACAAAGAGAAAATACCAAGTACTAAAGGACTCCCTAATCTGATGAAGAACAGAAAAATGGGAGCTAGGGGCTGAATGCTGGAGCAGATGTATTCAAATAGGAGATTAGGCAGAAATGCTCGGTGCTGAATGTGATTAAACATTGGAATGAGTTAGTAGAAGCAGCAGCTGATTCGCCGTCTCTTGAAGCCTTGGGATTGAGCTGGATGCATTTCTGTGGGAAACGTTTTGATCAAACAGCACTGGGCTCAGTGCAGGGGTTAATGATGGGATGTGTAAGGACCTGGGGTATGCAAGGCTTATGATATGCAAGAAAAGATGATCCCACTGGTCTTTTTGGACTTCAAATTCTATGAATGTATGGATGTCTGATAGTAATACAGTTTGAATAACTTCCTTTGTACTTCACCCTAATTTTGCAGATCTTTGTACCTTTTTTGTCACTGTGATCTTAAGAATGCCTTATATATCATTCTCTCAGTCTGTTAGCTACTATTAGCAGCTCCTGTGAATCCAGCCATTAGTATTGTAAGTCACTTGAGAAATAATTTCACGTTCTCAGGTTGGATTATAATAAGGTATAAGTGAATTCAACTTTTGACTCCATATTCTTGAAGACAAATGTTATGAATCAGTTATCTTTATTCATGAGAAAATTATAATAATTTCCTAAGGCCAGAAGATGCAGTTTGGTGTTGTCATGCTCAGCCTTGCACCACCCGATAGACTTTTGATAAACTTTGGTATCCTTTTGGTCTTCTGGGAGCGGGTATTGGGCAGGTTAAAAAACCTGGGCAGTCTATGTGGACCATTCATTCAAAGCAGGGTTTCACTGTTGTTTTTTCCTTACTTTTAGAGAATACAGTATATTAGATCCAGGGACTATTTTTTGTTCCTGACATTTGTGGGAAAGAAGAACAGTTTGTAAATGTCTTCAGAGTTGCATATATGTGAAGTAGCATTTTTTCCTGTTTTCTGTGTGTTTGTTAAATGCAGTATAACTTACTGTTGGCAGGTGTATGTGTCCATACAGAATAGAGAATAAGGAGTCTGTTAAGGCAAGTGACATTGACTTTATTCCTTTAAGTTGTAGCACAGGCAGTGTGGCAGTGCTAAAGATTTCTTGTGCATCTATAGCTGAATCCATAATCTCTTTAGGAAGACACATGGTGAGTGAGTTACGTAAGGACAAAGCATTTCACTGTTCCTTTAAACTTTATTTCAGAATAGCTCAGAGGATAAAAAAATTGAAGACCAGAAATCTTCTCGTTCTCTCTTCATTTTTTTATTTCATTTGAGCACACTGCGCTTCCTCCTGTCGGGACATTCGTGCGCGTCCGTGCGGAGCTCCGCATGCCGCCTCAGCTTGGGCCCTTGCGCGGCTCCGGGGGCTCCGCATGTGCAGCAGCTCCGCGTTACCTGTCCTGCAAAGCGGTGTGGTAGCAGCCCCGAAGTCACATTGTAAGGGCAGCAGGCTGCGTGTCCGGGTGCTGGTGACGGCGCCGTGCGCAGACCGGAGCTCAGGGCCACCCCAGGGTGTTCGCTCACTGTTACCGGCTGCTTCCTGTGACCGGTGTCGAAAGGGGGCTTGGGAGCAGCGGCGAAAACGGGAGCGCTGAGCGCGGGGACGGTCTGCAGGCCTGCGCCTCCCTCCCACCCACTGCTGCAGCTTCTGTTTTCTCCTTAACTGCTAGAAACAGGTATATGATCTTCTGAAAATTACAAAGCTGGTATTAAAGAATTTGCTTTATTATTTTTTGCTCAAAAAAATAAATAAAAAAAGAAGAATGCTATTTTTGAGCTCCAAGGGCTGACAGCTGTTCTAGTTTTGCTTGGGGACGTTTTCACAATGTGGATTAATCAATGTTATGAACTGGGTCCATGGGGTTTTGGGAATGTAATTGGTTTCAGATGACACTTTGCTAGTCAATCTGTGAAGCAGCCGAATGTTGACACAGCTGAACAAGTCCAGCTGTTTCCACTCACCCCTTCTTCCCTCCCTGGATGCACCAGCCTTTCCCTCTCTTGTCTCTCTTTGTGACTTAGTAAAACAGATCTGTGATCTCTCTTGCTGCCACTTAGCTCTGCTTTGGTTTGCTTCTCTTCCCAGGATAGTCTCCAAAATGCAGTATTTTGGGAGTGTTTTTTGAAATACATTCTTTTGCACTTTGGACCTAATTAGCTTTGCAGGAGTTAACTGTGTTGCAGGCAGGGGCAGTTTGCAGATATCCTAGAAAGTTTGCAAATACTTCTGCATTTGATGGACCAAACCCAACTTTCCTCTCAAAAAATGAGGCAAACAGATGAGAATAAAAGGTGGAGAGAGGCTGCGAGGCCTCGGCTAGTGTGCGGTGCCGTCCCCGGCCCAGCTGCTGTCCCGTGGCCCCGCGGGCCGTTGGGAGGCAGCGGGGGACGAGCTGTGGTGGGGCCGGCCTTGTTCCTGGGCCTGGCTGGGAGCTGCCCCCACTTTCAGGGGGCCTTTCGGGGTGACCGAGCAGGGAGCGGGTCTAGGGCCGGCACCGTGGCAGGGACCCTCACGAGCTCCTCAGGTGACTGGAGCCTGGCCCATGCACCGTGGCGAGGAGGTTTCTGCGTTTCTAGACTTTTTTCTGCCTTTTCGTCATGCCTCAAAGGCTTTGGATTCTGCCTTTCAGTTCAAAGCAGTATTAAAAGCTTTTCATTGTCTGGGAAGTAACTGTCAGGATTCTTCATTCTGTAATATTTAGAAACCATGGAGAACCCGGGACTTCACCAAAGTGCTGTAGAATTTTTCTCTTTTATTATTAAAGACCAACTTTTTCAGCACTGAAGGTAGGCAACTGTTTGACCTATACAAACATTTAAGGGGTACTTACGCGTGAGACTTCAGGTATATTTCAGTGGCAAATAGGAGGTTGTATTTAACCCAAATGACATTTCAGATAATTTGGGACCTTGCCTATGAACCCGTAACCAGAATTCAGAATTTGGTTCAATGTCTACACAGAGTTCAGGAAAGTGAAGAGTGACACAGCCTATCAGAAATAAAAATGTTTAAATGGAACAGACATTAAACACAGCAAGGACGCGTATCCTCTTCGCTCCAACGCCCTTTTCACCCCTGTTCAGATAACCTGTACAGATTTTTTGCACAATCTTGGACAAATGTTTCTTTTTGTCTATAATTCTGCAGTCTTTTATTGGGACCACCAAAGGGACTGCTTTCTTGGGAGAGACAGAAGGGATATAGTCAGTCAGTAAGGTGTGGAAATGTATCTGTGGTGGCATGCAGCTGAATTTTTACAATCTTATAGCTGTCATACGTCCAGAATTTCCTTGTATGGCTTCCGTCTCCGGCTGGAAGTTTTGTCTGAGTAGTAAAGAAGTAATTTGCTATTGCCTCGAGTGTCTAGAGCTCCATAAGCTGGATCAGGAGCACGAGCTGCAGCTGGGCAGGTTTGCTCGCCTCCTTGCAGGTCCCTCTAACAAGTTTCTGACGGGGACGCAGCTCTGGGGAAGAGAGCTGCGCTCTGTGGCCACGCGGCCCCGGCGGCTGCCTGCAGCATCCGGCCCGAGGCTGTTCAAGGCCTCCCTGGGCCTGGGGGTTACTGTGCGTTCTGACGTGGTGTCAGGCTGGTGCTACCTGGGGGACTTGGGTACAGTCACAGGCTCAACAGCAGCAAGGATCAGGAAGCAGCAGGCACCAATAGTGTTTTCCACTGACATCTGCTTCCTGGAGACCCTTCAGGCACGGAGTGCTGGAGTGCTGTGTGACCTTTGCATGTCTCATAACAGAGAAATTGTTCATTCTTCCAAGGTGCTTTTTTTTTTTTTTTCTCCAGAACAGAGGCTATAGGAGTAATGCACTAATATGATGCTCAATTCTTACTTATTTTTAATACCCATGCAATAGTAGTATTTTAAAATAAATTAGAAAAAAAATCAGTTGTATTAAGGAAGTTGCTGTATGCTTTTCCAAGCCTTATTTAAGGCTTTGTTTCTGCTTTCTGGACTGAGGCCCGTAGCAAGTTACATACACACACTGTCTTATTGCAGGTGTTTCTGTTTAAGGATTAGTCTGTGCTGGGAATCAGCTCTCCTGTGCTTGGTAGCACAGCATTTTAGCATCACCTGATGATTATTAGGCCTTGAGGGCACTAATAGGTGCTAATGGCCTTGACCAGTCTCACCTGGGGCCTCTACCCATGGGCCTCAGGGGTGTATTTAAGCTGAGATCTAGAGGCTTCTTGTTTCTCTTTCCCTTGGAGTGTAACAATGCAGCTAAATATAGCTTAGCAGCACTTCCCTGGAGAGTAGTGGGTTTGGATATGGTAATTTCTTTCCTTGATCAACTTGTCCTGGACTGGTAAGTTGTTGACATTGTTATGTACTTAACTGCTGCTTTTTTGAGTTGTTGGAATTATGTTTTAACTTGAGAACTCTTACAATAATACGATTGCTTGTTATGTTTTTCTTTGTAGTAACTGCTTTCTCAGTGAGGACAGCAGAAAAGGTAGTTTTGAGGGGCAGATAGGTGGAGTCAGATGTAATTTGGGTGAGGTACAAGAATTAGTACAGAATATAGGAGCCCTGCTTCAACCTGCGTGGTCAATATCTAGGTGGTGCTGTTAAGAAAAGTGTTTTTGAACATGCTCTGTGTATCAGTGAAAACTTAGAAATAAAACCTTTTTGAAAGTGCCAGAGTCTTCAGAGCAGAGTTGAATAATATGAAATAGGGGAGGGGAAAAAAAAAAACAATAGACGATTAATCTCTTTTAAAGCATGAAACCCACCCCACATCTGTTGTGGCAGCACTGAGTAAAATGATCATCAAAAAAATCTTTGCTACATTGAAGTTATTATTGATAGGGATAAATCAAGGTCAGGATATCACAATGTGTGGGAGGAAGTTGGGTGAGAATTAGCAACTTCATCTAAGGCTTTATATCTTCAATTTCCTTTGGAGCGTTTCTTTTCTTTTGTCTCAGTGGCTGTGAAAGAACCATGAGAAACTGTATAAAATACATATAATTTTTTTTCTCCATTATGTGAGATCTTGGGATCTTTTTGAAGATAAGTTCAAATAGATTCAACCTGATTCAGGAAGAGGCCATTTAAGAATTCTTTCCTTTTTCAAGTGGTTCACTTAATTTCCCATGATCTGCAGTGAGGTGAGAGGTTGCTCCCTGTGGAGGCTCTTGACAGGCTCTATTAGAAGTTGCTTCATGAAGGAAGTTCAGACATGGTATCACCTGGATTATTCGATGGGGAGAAGGATGTATGTAACCTGAAAGCAGCAGCAAGCTCTCCTTTCCCTCCCACCTCCACTTGCGGACATGGTTTTTCACTTCTTCAGCAAACCATAAAAATGGAGTTGGAATCTGTAAGCTCCAAATGCCACTGAGGCTGGGGCTGTGTGTTGCCGGGCGTCACTTGTCTGTTACGTGCGGCTGATTTTCCCCTCTGGAATGAGGCCCCTTGGCTGTGGACCTGCGTGCTGTGTCCCGCGTGTTCCTGAACTGCGCGTGCTGATGGGGACTCTCCTCTCCTGCGCTCCCACACTGTGTCAGACCCTGCGGTTGAGTTTGGGGTTGTGTCCTGGTCCATTATTGTCTGCTCTTTCAGAAACACCCAGCTTGTTAGAGGATGTTACCTGGTACATTCCTAGAAACTGGAATGACGAGGGCCGTGTTAGCTCCGCTCCCCAGGCTTTTACTGGATGCTCTGAGCTCTTTGGGTCATCTTCTCATTAACTTTTTTCCTGTCCTAGTCTAGCTTTCTGTTACACTTGAAATAACACAGTTATGTGGTTAGCAGAACAAAATGCCAATGTCCCAGCCTGGTGCTTCACCTGGCCAGCTCGACCTCTTTCCGTCTCGGAGGGCAGTTTTGTTGGTTGCTTGTTGTTGAAAGCTGAGGCAGGATTCCCTCTTTCTCTGCCCTAATGCCCAAGCAGGGCCCTGGCGGCCAGCTCAGAGTCTCTTGGGGGGCTGCCCTGGTCTCTGATGCAGGGACAGCCTGAAGCCCTTGTCCAAAAGAGAAGAGCCTAATGCAGGCCGAAACACCCGGAACAAAACGCCTTGCGCAAAGCAGCTTGCGCACTTGATTCAGCAGAGTTCTGCTCTGTCACCCCAAGCTTTTCTCTCCTCACTCTGGCCTTCACTTTTCACTGATCTTCAACTCTTCACTGATGTTTTTTGAAGATGAGCTTGAGAGCCTTTCAGAAGGGATAAACAAAACTTCAGCACTGTAGTGGTGTTAGCTTGGCACAAAGAAGGCCGTGGGGAACATAACAGGAGGTATGGAGCCTGGCCCTTTGCAGAGGTGTGTGGCAGGAGGATGAGACACGAGGGGGTGGGTTGGAGCAGGAGAGGTTCCACACAGCTATAAGGAGAACCTTGTCTCATGCCAGTGGTCTGTCATGGGAGTAACAGGTTGCCCGGAGAGGATGTGCAGTTGTCATCCTTGGAGATTTCCAAGACCAGACTGAATCAAGCTCTGAATAACATGGCCTGGCACCCTAGCTGGCCATGGTTTGAACACTGGGCCAAATGCTGGTTGGACTGAGGTCCCTTACAACCGGACTTATCCTAGAGGGAGCTACTTTGGAAGTCAGTGTGGTTGATCTTGGTAGTTGATTGTGTTTTACTACATGCTATGTGACAATGTTTTGTGTGAGTGTAGCATTTTGACAAGAGTGTCTTCCACTTACCTGCCAGCTATTCTATAAATAAGTCATTCCCTAAAATACCGCCTGCTATGAGGACTTGCAGAATTAAGTCAGACAGTTTTTAACTGCCGGGGGTAGGACTGGCAAAGACCTGTCTATCCAAAAGCCTGACCTTTTGATTATCTTTTCAGTATCCGCAAAGCAATGCGTTCCTGAAAGAGAGAGAACACACACGCGCTGTCATTAGGCTTGCTAAACAGCAGGTAAAAAGAAATACAATTTTCTGTAGATAAGAATTTTTATCAAATTACTGATATTTAGATTTGGATGTGTCTTTACTGCTTGAAAGTGAGATGACAGTCTAAGAGAAGGAAGCCATAGATGTGTAAGTGTGTAAATATTTTGAATATAAAGAAACTTTCTAATTACTATCAACTTCTATTTTAAATTGTCAGCTGAGACCCTAATATCCAACTGTGAGACCGAACTGGACTGAACCATGCAAAATGGTAGCTATTTGATACTTGGTATATGTGATGCATGTGTTACGTGTCTTATGCTGGTGACCGCTCTGGAATTACAGGAAGAAGTTGTTGAAGGAATAAAGAAGGAGATGTGAGACAAGCCTGGAGAAGGAGGACTCTCCAAATAGTGTTTATTTGCCCCTTGCTCTGCACTCCATGACCCTGTAGGTACGGTGGTGCATCCCTCCCATGATGATGTGTTTAAATTGTTTTTAAAGAATCTCTTTTTGCAGCTCCTGAGAGTCGGGGCTTGGCACGGCCGCGGGGGCATCGCGGTCCAGCTTGGGGGACGGAGCTGCAGCCTTGAGCTGGGGCTTCGTGTGCCTGGTGCTTCTTGTTACGCCCTCAGCAAGGCGCAGGAATGGGTCTTGCCAGGAGTGCTTTGAGGAGAGATTAAATAGAGCCAACAAGACCTGAGCTCGAGAGCATTCAGATGTGTGTTTGAGAAGAGCAGGCACAGGCAGTGTCCATAGTTCAGATGTGTCTGAGTTGTTAGACAGCTACTTACTGTTTTATGCAGCCTTTCAAAGGGTGATACTGCTTTTCTGGTTTGTTTATTGCATAACTCCAATATAAAGGAATTCCTAAGGCATGAATGCTAAAGAGGAAGGCAAGAATAAGTGGTAGCAGTTAAATTTTCATGTATTTATGCCTTATTATGGCCTGACAGTCAGAAATAATATTCTTTTCCTTTTATCCTGATTTTTCTCTTTTGACTGTGTATTAAAAAACCACCAGCAGTAACAAAGTGTAAAAGATTGAATTAAATCCTAGTTAGAATGACTTCACCTTAAATAGTGGAATATCTTAGATCTCTTTCTCTTTCTTTTCCTTTCTCTCTGTCTAGTCTACAGAGACTTGGCAGTCTCAGATACCCTTGGGTGTTCAAAGGTAGATCAGTCTGCGGCAGGGCTGCCTTTGATGTTTTCACCTACAAAAATGTCACATCACAGCCTGCTCTGTTATTTCACATTGAATGTGAAAGATTCACTAAAAGGTTAATTTCAAGTCTTGTTGAATTTTATGCCATTAAAGTCGGGGCCTTTTCCAGGAGGTACCTAGAATAGCTTACAAAGGCAGAGAGAGAGAAGCCGCAGGTTTCTACTGCGGGTGCACGGGCTCCCCGAGCCATCGCACGCGCCGGGTGCTCGTTGGTGTGTAACCCCCAGTACGTGAGGGTTGCCCCTGTTCTGTGCATAGGGCAGCTGTGCAGCTGCTCTGGACCTGCGCCCACGCCCTTCCGGGCACACTTCCGTGAGACCCGAATGTGACCAGCATTCTGTATCATCAAAGAAGAAACAAGATACAATGGGAGACCAGTGCTATTATAAAGATATTCCTGGGGAATACTTTTTTTTTAGGGATTAGAGTAATTTTGACTGTTTTTGCTGTCTGTGTATTTTAGGGCTGCTTTCAGGACTGATTGTAGAATAATTGCAAATACATGGAAAAAAAACACCTTGAAACATTGTTTTTATTTCCTGTCCTCGCCTGGTGTTTAGAAGAAATGGTACATGCTTGCATTCAGTGCTCAGTGATTTCCACGTGAATACAATACACTTCACTGGGCAGGTGCGTGAAAAAGCCTTGTGAGTCATAACATGAGCAATGATTTTGCTGGAAATTACTGAATGGACAATTGTTGGAGGAATGAGGTGCAGGTTATGTTTTGAAGTTCTGTCTTTTTTTTAATATGCTTGTGAAGTAGATATTGTCTGTTTCCTCATATTACAATAACATCTTCAGGCTTAGCAAGAGCACTTGGATAACAACGTGACTTTTCCTCCCTCCTTCCTGCCATGTAACTTGGGCATATCATTTATTTAGTTATTCAGCTTTTTGTCTTCCATCTCCCCTAACATCCCACCTCCAAAATCTTTTCTGTAATAGAGCAGAGAGAAGTCTCATCCTGTCCTGTACCCATGGCCTGGCAGGGGCTGGGATTTATGTGTCTGTCTTGTCTTAAGGTTTTGCCACACTTCCAGCTGCTTTATCCTTGCAAATGCTTCTGTCAGCGGGTGCCTCTGGGCCTCTGTGCATCCTGGGAATGTGGTGTGGAAAGGGGTAGGGCTGCTGGAGAGCCCTTCAGACCAAAGTGCAGGGAAGAAGCTGAGGACAGCAAGAACAAGGAGGAAGCTGTGGTCAACTTCCAGAGGGCTGTGCTATAGGCAGAAATGAAATTAGAAATTGGATTTCTACTGAGCTGAAGTAAAAGGGAGATAGGGAGAAAAAAAAAAAAAACTGTAAAAACCTGAGTAACTTAGGCTTTGAAGTTCCCTTTTCTGAAGTGCCCGAGGAGGCTCCGCGTCACTGGGGAGGTGTGTGTGTAAGGATCCTGGTGCCGCGGGTGCACTGCAAATGGAGCTTGGCTTCCCAAGCCACGGCGCGTTTATTAAGAATATCTGTGGGTCACCAGGCCTGAATTTGGTGTTTTGCATCACGTCTCAGGCTTTACTCATGCATCTTAGTTATATCCTACTGGCACTGCTAGAACAAGGGCTAAGTGGGCTGTTCAGCTGCCTTGCTGTGGAGGTGCTGAGAGCTCACGTGCTTCTTGCACCAGCCTTATATAAGGTTGGATGTAACTTGGCAAAGGAGCTAATTCTGCTGCTGCGGCTGTAGCAGTGGCTGTGCACACCAAGCAAGCCCTGCGCCCTGAAACATCCTCGTCTTACTGCTCACGCCGCACATGTGAGGCTTTGCAGGCGTGTGCTGTGGTGGTGCTGTCAGGCTAAAAGTGAATAAACACCAGCAAGGTCTAATTCTTAATACTAATGGTGGGTTGGGTCACACTTATTAAGGCATAGGTAATAATGGCTGTTATAGTGGTGTTTTAACCAATTTTACTAGTGCGGTTGTACCAATATGAACTTGGTTGCTAGCTCTGCGTGTAGTAAGGTTGTGTGTGTGTGTGTGTGTGTGTGTGTGTCCGAGCCTTGGAAACCGTGGTGCTGACAGCATCTTTCCTAGCTAGTCATCTTGCTTCTAAATTATTGGCAAATTGCTCAGCAGAGCTCTTAGCTGGGAAACAGCCTGTGTTATTGTGGGGCTGCCGCGGAGGAAGTGTGCTCTGCTCGGCCCTGTGCCAACAGGCGCCGCAGGAACCGCTCTGAGCGGAGCAGGAGAGAGGAGGAAGCGTTTTGAGCAGCTGCAAGGCAAGAAGCCTCTGACTCAACCTGGCCAGGGATGGCTTTGGTGTGCGCTGTATTTGGGGTTGTTGTGTTATCTTGGTGTGGGGTCACTTCACCGCCCTTGAAGTGGTTTCTGCTGTGCGTGTTTGCTAAGGGGAGCTGGGAGGAACTGGCCCTGTGTAATGGCAGCGTGTTGAGGCTGGGCAGGTGGCCTTGCTGGAAGGGGGGGGCGCTCCGGCTGTTCCTGCATGGCTGTCCTGTTCCCTGAACTAGCCCCTCTTCCGTGTTTGCCAGCCCTGCTTTCCATCGGGTCCCCTGACATTAGTCTTGCCCATGGAAGTTGCCCCTGTGGGTGAGGCGGGGATGAAATGGGCCAGCTGCTTGGTGCTGGGTGTCCCATGTGGCCGTGTGCGCCGCAGTCCTGCGCTCCTGCCGCGGGGCCGAAACGGGGCAAAGTCACAGCTGCAAGCTGAACTGCACCTACCACAAGGCATTCTGGCATATTAAAACCTTTTTTTTTTTTTTTTTTTTTTTTTCTTTTAAGTGTAGCTCAATGTTATTGTTGCTGTAGGTGCTGCTGTTTCCCTAACAAAGATGGTGTTTTTTGATGGGCAGCATCCTGCAAGTCACAGGGTTTGGGTGTTTTGTTTTTTTTTCAATTGTTTTGTTCTGTTCAGCAGTAGTAGCTGCCCACTGTGTAACAGACAGTGGACACTCTGCAGGCTGTGGGAAGACCAAGCTGGAGTTGCAGACAGTTCCAGGGCTGAGGCGAGGGGATGGTCCCTGGGGGGGCTGCAGGGCAGGGCATGCGCTGCCCTCTGCGCTGAAGAGCGCGTGGCGCCAGCGCGATGTGGCACCCTGGCGTAGGGGCCCTCGCCGTGGCAGCCCCTGTCTAGCAGACGCCGTGTCCTGGGCTTTGCTAGTGCTCCGTTAACACTTCATCGCTGGCCCCGCTCCCGGGGAGAAGGCGGCTGGGCTGCTGTGCGCGGGTTACGTAAGGCAGCGCTGGGCGCTCTCCGCTGGAGCGGCAGTGCGGGTGGAGCAGGGAGAGCTGCGGGCTTGGAAAACGCTGTTCGTGGAGTGTTCCCAAAGTTTCTGTAGAAGCCAATTCACCACAAGTGTAGCTTGATCTTCCTTTTAAGATACCAAGCTCCTGTTAAGTTCTGGTTTGTCTGTTTGGGAATTTATTATAGGCAGTTCAATGTAGAAATCCTATAATTGGAAGATTTGAAGTATAGGATGGACTGTATGAAGGATATAGAAGGATCTAGGTCAAGTTGACTTTTGAGTGTGTGTGTGTGTGTGTGTGTGTGTGTGTGTGTGTGTTAGAATTTCTTTAATCTTCATGATGCTTGGTCCTATAAGAAGGAATGACTGCTTTTTAAAATAAATTTGCTGAACCGTGCCTTGATTCGGTTCCCGAAACCAAGGTGAGTCTGCGCCACTGAGACAGTGTAACCACCGGGTGCTTGCAGGTGTGCCCAGACTCACCTTAGTTGGAGCTGTAGGGATGTGTCCAGGAATGGAATTTGCCTCTGAGCTCTGCTAAAGGTTCCTAATTTAGAAGAACAGCTAAAAATAAACAAAGTTATGCAGAAATCATACAGTATAACAGGTCTGGTTTTTAGGATGAGCTTGCTACACATTTTGAAAGAAAATGTAAGCCCTGGGAGTGTGTGTCTCTTTGTTTTGTTTGTTTTTAATTTTTTCTATTTCCACTGGCAAGATGTACCAAACAAAATCACCTCCTACCAGGAAACAGAATCCTCAAAGACCATTCTTATGTCCTAAAATTAAACATATGCTAAAACAGTTGCGGATGGCTGCTGCAATAGTGCTCTCAAGTGCAGTAATATTTAGTTATTTAGAATACTGCTTTTTTTGAAAATAATGCATGGCCTCAATAAAAGACAGAGTAAAGGATTTCTTCATTTATAAGTAAAGAAGCTATGAGGGAAGGAGTCGTTATTATTGCTGTTATTATTAATGTAGCTTGAAGAACATTCTGGTTGCCTTCCAAAAGCAAAATAAAACTCTCTTCCAGCATTTCTCATCAAAATACTCCTAGAAAACCAGCCTGGTGTGGTAAAATAGACCTCAAAACTGTGAATTAAACACAGGAGGTTGGGGATGTCTTGTCTATAATTGGAAAGGAAGAATACCAAATCCCCCCACTGTCAGAAAGTTGAATAAGTGTCAGATTTATTTTCTGTGCATTTTTAGCTTATCTTGACACTGGCTTTCCAAGTAGTTTAACATGTTTTTTTTTCCCCCCCTTTGCAGTTGAGAAAAAAAAAAAACAAGTTCTTCCCTATAACTAGACTGTTTATGCTGAGACAGTGGACAACAGTGTTGATGTCAGAATAGATTTAGGGACTCAAATGCGGATATCCCCCGAGAGCGTCGTGCTCTCCGTGTGCGGAGCTGGCGGCGTTTGGGGAGGATGCACAGCGTGGTTTTCATTCCGCGACGGCCTCGGTGGCAGTGCTGATACTGGCTGTGCGCAGGCCTGGACCGCCTTGGTCCTTATGGAGAAACAAGAGAGAGAAACCCAATCGGAAGCTTTTTGGAGTGAGCAGTGGTCCGCACTGGATTCACGCGGCTCAGTCTTGTCTCTATCTCCATAAATATTGCAAGCCAACCCCATGCCTGATCTTGGGTCCTTGCTTAAAATACTCCTGTAGGCTTCCCACACAAAAGCGAGTTTGCTCCCAACAGGGATTTTGATGGTTTGTGCAGGGACCGATGTCACGGGCACCCACGGCTGGGCTGGAGAAGCCCTGCAGAGCAGCTGTGTGCGCTCAGGGAGTCTGGCAAAGCTGTGAGTGGAAATAAAACCACCCTTAGCAGAGAACACAGCACTTGCCTGTGTGTGTCCATCAGCTGTGTGTTTTTTTTTGATGTCTTGAAATAATTTTCTTTCTTTTTTTTTTTTTATTTCAATCTAGCTGTTCTCTGTCCGTTTCCCTTTTTACCCTCGTTTTTAGCCTGCTCGTGCCTTTAGCTGTATGTGCGCAAGTGAATACTGGCCTGCAACTGCTGAGCGTCTGAAGTGCTCTTGAAATGAGAAATTAAGAAACTGACTCTGGAGAAGGTATTTTCTGGATCACACCAGACAGCCTCAGGTTAAACGCGCTTAGCACTAGGCCTGTTGGACAGAGAGACACTTGCCTCTCTCGCCTGGGACACCAAATTACTGAAGCAACTACATAAATTCAGTAGCAAATTATTTTTTTCCTCTTTTCCTTTTTCTTTTGTCTCGCTAGCTATAGCAAAGCTTGGAAGCTTCTGTTGCCTGTCACTGTCTTCGTTTTTATCAGAAATGCTCCAACTGATCAGCTCTGCCTGGAGCCTAAAAACAAAGGAACACCCAAAACTGTCTGGAATTGTTGGACTAGATGGAGGTTGCTTGCTTTCCTGCTATGAAATAGTCAAAAATGGCAACGGGGCTGGGGATGACTAGAGTGTTACAGTATAGAAGTCATGTTATGGTGTTTACCTCCTGTGTTTGTTGTAGTTTGGGTGAAAAATCTTTATCTTATACATGCAAAGTAAGCCAATAGGAATTTCTGCACCTAGGTATTGAACTGATGAAAAGCCTGAGAATTCAGGGCCACCTTCATTTTTTGGCTTTGTGCTGTCTTGTGCAACTTGGTTTTAGATCTCCGTGTTACAGTCCCCTTGCTTGTAGCATGGGGGTAATACTGCTTGTCCAGCTCTGGTGCGTTTGGAGAGATGCACAGGCCAAGCTCTTTATGTGTGTATATGTAGATAAATGTGTAATGATATGTACAAGTGTGTATATATAAATAAATAAAAATATTGAGGTGAAATTTGAGAGGTTAATGCTGAAGAGGGAAATGGTCTGTGTAAGGACATATGTTTCTAAGGCAGTATAAAGGGAAAATATGAAGTAGTGCATACCTGAGGACAAGGTGTGAATGACCTAAGATGGCAGTGTTTCCCCAGAACTTTGGGTGCAAATGCATCTGAGATCAAATTCTTTCCTTTCTTCCTTGCCTCCCTCCAGTTGTTACTAATTTATAAATGAAGAGAAAGAGCTCTATGCTATGAAAACTTCCAGAGAAGTATAAACAAAAGTGTGAAAGCACTTGCAAGAGATGCAAAAGTTGGGAGCTGAATGCTAGGAGAGTAAATGTATGTTTAGCCTAGACTTGCTGCCACATATAGGTCAAAATATTATACAGGGTTCAGAACCAAAAAAATTAGCTTGTGGGACAAAACTCTCAAAGATTTCACTCCATATATTGTGATCTGGAGATTTCCTTAATGGTTAATGAATTTCTTTAGCCCTACTTTTTTTTTTTTTTTTTTGGGGGGGGGGGGGGGGAGGTTCTTCCCCCTTGCTGCTGTAACAATCTCTAAGAAAATATGAGGAGAACTTGGTACAGTGTGTTCTGTACTGCTGCAGCCATCCACGCTGACGAGACCTGCGTTTCCTGGCTTGTGAAAAGCGCTCGGTCACTGGAGAGAGAAAGCGTCTGTGATGATCATGATTGTTGTTTATAAAGATGGGAGACTTTGAGATATTCCAGCAACTTCAGTGCACATGCAAAGGCTCATCTTCCTTCTGGGGGAGGGTAGTGTATATGAAAATAGAGAAGGCCAGATGGTAGTGATGCCAGGCAGAGTATATTTGTGGGTTGAGATGTATGCTGCTTCCCATTCTGGGATCTAGGTCAAGTGAACTAAGATGCCGTGTTAGGTCCTGGGGTGTGAGATCTGAGCATCTTCGTCTGTAGGCCCAAGTAAACAGACAACAGGAAGGGCTTGGAAGGGGAGAAAAGTAGCCATGACCTGATGTGATAATATCCGTAAGGAGAGTAGGACGGGTGGAGGCAACATCCTGAGCTTGAGAGAGGTGGTGATAAAGTTTCTGGTGTAGGTGAGATGTCAAGACTTACTTAAGACTGTAGAATGATGGTGAATTTTCCAAAGACTAAATTAGTGATGAAGGAAAAAGTGTAAGTAAAATCAAACGTGGAAGCTCAAGGGAGGATGCTCTTCAAAGAGAAGGACCCCAGTTTGCTACAGTGAAAGTGGCTGACAGGCTGGTGGGAATATCTGCCAAGTGTTAATTCTGAGTTATGAGGAGAGACTGTACCTAGGACTTGGTTGATGTGAGGATGGAAGAACTCATGGTTCTAGTACTGGGTTTGGAGGAGAGAAGTTCTTGATTGCGTTAATGTATCCAGTAAACTTGAGAGGACAGTGAGGTGTTGATTGTTAGTGAATTAGGTCAGTATTTCTGATGTGGCAAAGATTAAGGTTAGACTTGTCTTGGAAAAGAGCCCAAAGAGAACATGAGATGAAGGAGCAGAATTAGGCAGGAAAGACAATTGACATTAGAAAGATAGAAAGGGATAAAATATTGCCATGGGGAAAACAGATGAGTTAGGGGAATAGAAAAGTTGAAAATCTTCTTCATCTTTGGTAGTTAAAGGGGGATGAAGTTACAGAAGGGAAATACAATCACAGGAAAGGGAAAGAATGTCACACTTGCCGATGTTCTTTGAAGAAACCATTCAAATAGAGTGCAGCACAACACTGGAGGCAGGCAGATATGGGTCCAGGGCAGTTAAGACAGCAGTGATTGGGGATGCAGGATTCAGGAAAGTGGAAAAGTGTTTTGCAGGGAAGATAGTCAAGCAGAAGGAGCATTTGTACTGGGAGAAGTCAGCCCAGCTTTTTGTCATTCAGCCCTTGTTAGAGCAGCAGAAGTGCATGGTGTGAGAGAGGAAAAACCGGATTTGAGATTGAATGGGCCCTCACATTTTTGGTTTTTTTTTTGTATTACAAGGACTCAGTGATAAGTAGAAGTTAGGTAAAGACAGAAAAGGGAGGGCCAAAGTCAGGCAAGAAAGCTGTAGTGCTGCAGTATCATCTTCACACTTGACTATGTCTCACCATGACAAAATTACCATCGGATGGGAGAGGAAAGAGCAAAAAAAAAAAAAAAAAACCCAAAAGAGTTATTGTTTATTGCTTCAAAGAAGGGAAAAAACAAGGGACTTAACTGTGCTATGGAGGTCAGTTACCCTTATTCCATGTTACAAATGGAGATGCTCCTATACGCGGATTGTCCTGGCTGTGAAGGCCAAACAGCAGCAGGGAAGGGAGGGTTGTGCCTGGTACAGGTGTTGGAGCTGGTCTGAGGGGCTGCCGGGGACTGCCATGGCATGTCTGGCATTTTGGAAGTCTCAACGTTATGATTACTGGTTTTGGAATTATCTGATGGCTGATTCAAAAATATTTGGAAGAGATGTTACAAGGTAAATAGAGCTGTTCTGAAATTATACATCAAAAAGATATCTTCTGCTTGTCTTCTAGTTCCACAGGTTAGCTCTTTGGACTAAAAGTCAAAGCAAACACCTAATAAAACAAATTTACTGTTGTGTTTGGGTCCTCAATGGCATGTTTTTTATAGAGGCTATTACTTTAGTTGGCCTGTGTGGTTTCTTTTATCAAACACTGTAATAGGCAAAAATACAGAGGAATTCACTTTTATTTGCTGTCCCTTAATGGCAAACTCCAGATGCTTAGCTATCTTATTGCACTGCAGCCAGCCTTAACTCTGAGCTGCAAGAAGAGTAGGGCTTCGAGTGGGAAGTGAGTAGAGATGCCATGGAAAAAGTGAAGGAAATCTCAAGAAGAATTGAGACGCCCTATTCTGATAAAATTTGCATCCCTGGTTGCCACCTCGGACACATTCAGAGCGCTCCCTTTCCTACTGCTTGTGTGTGACTGTGGGAAGCTGAGCCTTTCTTCTCCTGCACCAGAAAACCAGCTCAGTTGTCCTTTCGACTTGCTTGTGTAGTTCAGATCCTCTAGTGGTATAGGTCTGTGTTGCTGCGTTTGACTCGTTGACATCCCGTAATGATTCACTTTGGGGCTGGCTATATTTACCTTTAAGATATATGTCTAGGCTCGGGGGAAATGTTACCAAGTTTGATGCAAGATTTGAGATTTAGTATCTGGATATGAATTTATATTTTAGGAATATTTTCTGTTGCAGTGAGCCAAATGAAAACCTCAGCTGAGAGGGCCACTAGCACCTTCAGGTTAGAAAACCAAGTTTCTCTTTTTCCCCCCTCATAGAGACTCCTAATAGTCCATGCTGCCATTTCAGTTGTCTGTCTCCTCCCCAGCTCTGTTGGTTTCTGTTAAAAAGCAGCTGCTATGCAATACGAACGATATTTGGAAGTCCTGTGTTTGAGTTCTTGTGATAGCAATGTGCAGAGAATTGGCAAGCTCTGGGAAACAAAATGGCATGCTGTATTTTGTCACTAGAAGTCTGCTCAATCTGCCATTTGCTTCTCTGTAGCATTTTGATTAAGAGCTCCAGTGAAGTTATTTGAAAAGTGAAAATCCTCTTTATTCTTTCTCTCCAAGAAAATGAGACGTACAACATTGTCAAAATATTTGCCTAATCTTGCAGATTTGGGTACTTCTTGTAGTTCTTCTGACAGACCAAAACAATGGTCATTAAATGAGAAGCAGATGCAATAAGTATGTGAGCAGGCTTACTGTGAGACACTAATGGGGGAGAGGGGAGCTGCCAGCAGTGCTCGCTAAGCACTGGAGAATAAAGGAAAACGAAATCCTTCCTTGCTATTGTACCCCATAAATAATCATTTTCCTTTAGTAATCTAGGCATTATACATTTATGCAATGGTATTTTCAAATGTTCTGGTGCAATATTGACTTCAAATCCGGATGCTCCTTTTGGCTTATCTTAATTTTTTCCTTGCCAGGAATGGAAAATGCCAGAGAAGTGCTTTAGTGTGAGTTTTCTTTTCTGGTTTAACTCAGTTTGCAGCCTGTTATTTTAGGGCTAAAGGACACTGTCCAGGAAGAATCTGGTTATGCAAAAGAATATTCAGAGTTTTGTGCAGTTTGAAAGGCTGAAAACAAAACCCTGAGTCTGTTCTCTAGAGCTGTGAAACTTTGTATCAAGATATGAAATACATTTCTTGAGCACATATTTAGTAAAAGTTTATTTTTGATTGTGGTGTTGCTATGTGGCCTCATCAGGACATTGGGCCAAAATCTGCCTTTCAATTTTAGGTGGAACTGGAATTTTCTAGCTTCACTATTGCTCCCATGACTTGCTCGAAGCGTAGGAACTGCTGATCTGCTCGCATGACAGAGCTGAATTACTGCTCAGCATCTGCTGTCAGTGGTGTGCGGATGTGCAGGCTCATGTGTGTGATTGCTTTTAATGTTAGTGTTTTTCTTAGTGGCATTAAGTTACTGTGAGTAAATTGTAGATACTGGGTAGTGTGTGATAACTCTTGATTCTTGAGTTTAAAACAAACAAAGATAAACTTGGTAGTGTCTGTATACACTCATAATTCAAATTCTGGTTTTCCCCTTTCCTCCCATTCCCTGATTCTTCTGATTTCTTTCTTCTGTGTGCGTACATAAAGGGCTGCACACATGCGTGTAGGTGCATGCACACACTAGTGAGTGGTCTTCAAAAATGCTGGGTTTGGCATGTATAGGGGAAGATGTATGAAAAGGAGGTAGGAAAGGCATCTAGAGGGTGGTGGTATGGAGGTGCCGGCAGGCGCCGCCTCGGAGCGGGAGCAACTGGCTGCTCGAAGCACGTGGACAGGACGGTTGTGCAAGACCTGCTGCTACCCGAGCTCATCATGCCCAGAAACTGCAAGGGAGGAGAGATGGATTTGCTTCAGAAAAACCTGCTCTGGGTCAAGCATCCCTGTGTGCGGAGAGCCGCATGGATCCACGTGTGCGCGGTAGCTCCGAGCAGTTGGTTATACCCAACTGCTGATCACAGAGGCCAAGCACCTCCTGTGTGGGAGCCTGGAGCCTTTCCAGAGTGTGCGAGGGGGCTCCGGACCTGTATCTAGATGGGCTAATTACGGGACTTTGGTCACGGGTTTGCATCGCGCTCCCTGGGCTTGTGTTCGTTCATTTGTGCATGGTGAGATGCCCCTAGTGCTGCCATGGCAGGCTTAGGAAATGTCCCACCACTTGTTTTGTGCTTGTACTGCATCCTTGCCTTGTCCCAGAGCCCCCTCTCCCTGTCTCTGAGGGGAAATGTGAGAATTATTACATGGAAATGTACAGCTGCTGGTGGGGAAGATCTTAGTGTTGGGAACACCATGATTTTGTTTCCTGGGGCTTCTGGGAAGCATGGCTGGGGACCTGTTGCAGACAACACCATGATAGGTAGTGAATTTAAGAGGTGTTTTGCCTTGATTTCAAGGGCATTCAGTCCTTTTGGGGAATGTAGCATTTATTGTTAGTCAGGAGCTTGCAGGCTGCAGAATGTTAAATGCTTCTCTGGCCCCTTCATGTGTTCAGTGCTGCCAAGCTGCATCTGCAGAACAGCTGGAAGTGTCTCTGGGTTGGGCTCCTGGGTGCTGCTGCAGGGTTCACTTTAGTTTCTTGTGTTATTCTTTTATTTAAATTATTTTTTGCTAATATAATTATCTGTAAACAATTATATACAGTTGATTGTATATGAAATGATGTAGAGATTCTTGCCTGGCTTCTGCAGTATTACAGAAATATATGTCACTAATTGTTCCTTTAATTAACCAGATCTTCCTGGATATGAGTTCTGGGGGCTCTACGAACCTGTGTCTTGTCTGAAAACCTGTGGCTTTTGTACATCCCCCTTGGAGGAAAAAAAAAGGGTGCTGCTTTAATGGTAAAAAGAGAACTTTCCAAGCAGTGTGTCAGGTAATCAGTCCCATCCTGTGGCTCGGTGTTAATGGAGAAATGGTTCTTCTGACCAAAGCTTAAAAACAGCCGAATCAGGCCCAGGACTTGAGCTTAAGCATCTTGTGGGGGGGAAAAAGAAATGTTTCCAGTTTTTGGGTGAAATACAAAGATGTTGATTGTGGTTAGAGAGACTTTATTTGCCCATGAACAGCTCTGGTGTGAACAGGCTGTGCTTCATTGCAGTGAGCTGGGTGCAAACTGATGGATCTGTCCTAGGGATGCACGCAGACTCTGATCCCTGGGTCTGCCCTGCCAGCCGGCAGGGCCTGGAGAACCTTGTGTGAGGGAAGGTGCTCGGCCTGAGCTGCATGAGGTGCTCCGCGTCGTGGTCTAGGAAGGGTTGGCTGCTCTCCATGGGAGCCAAGTTGCACCTACTTTCACCTGTGTATGTTATAACATGACATTGCTGTTAGTTAGTACCTCTTTGTTTTAGTGTATGAACCTCTGTTACTGGGATGCGCTTTAGTGCCTGCATGGAGTGGGGAGAAACAGCTTAAGCCTCAAAACAAGTGATCTGAATTTTACTCTCAGCTTTGGATGATTTGTCTGTGTATCCTCAGCTGTCTCAGGCCTCTGAAAACTAGTCCACTCTTTGTAGTGCTGAACATTTGAACTCCCAAATTATAAAATTTTAGCAACTGTAATTTGCCTTAAATGAAGGAGCAAGTGGATCTTGGCAGGGCTGTGAATAGCACCCTTGGCTCTTGCACTGACCGTTCTCACCATTAAAACCCTCCCATGACCATCACCTGGGCAAGTCCAAATTTTAAAGCCAGACTTAATACAATAGATAAGAGCAATAAGTGCTTTTAGGATGTTCAGAATGTGTGTGTTTCAGACTGTTGTTTCTCTGTACCAGTTTCAGCTCAGCTTATAAAGGGACTGTAGCCAAGTAAACTGACTTGCATTAAATATTTTTTTTATCAGTGAAATTAAGCTGAGGGCCAACTGGAAGACTTTGGTTCCACTGGAATAACATCTCTGATTAGCTTGGGGCTAAATTACTAATTCCAGTCAGGGATTTTGAATTTTTCATTGGGCTTAATGTGCAAAGCCCTTAAATATTCTGTCATGTTTAGTATTTGAAATATAGGGACCAAATGAATCTGTATCTAAAAGGCTAAACAGCACAAAAAATGCTGAAGTTTTTGCGTTAATATTCTAAACCAAGCTGGTGTTGCATTCACTGTAGCTTTCTGAATTACTACTGAACAATAGTCTGATATCTGACCATTTTTGATGTGACAGTTCTTCAGTCTTAAGTTTTTTAATGTAATTTGGTACAGATAAATTTCTGGTATTGACATCAATTAAATTGCTCCTAAAGCTTTAGTATTTTCTGGATATTGTCCCCTAATATTTGCCAGTTGGTGAGATACATATTTAAACAGCAAACATATTTAAACAGTGGAATAACATGTACTGAAATAAATATGAAGAGAGTCCTTGCGGATGATTAGTAACCTATGTAGCTGTTAGCTTGAACTCTGTAAAATCTGGAGCTTTACCCTTCACAAGAAGGGGAGGAAAAAAGGCAAATGTGGACAGAAGTGGGCAACTTCAGCGCTGATAGATGTGGTGCTGGTGAGTGAAATTCAATGGCAGCCCCGATGGCGGTAGCGTTCCGAGGCCAGCGTTGTTTACCAGAGCTCCATTTTGCTTGTAATCTGGCATCTTTTCCTAGGAGTTTGCTTATAATTCATATTGCGCTTTAATGTGCCTGGAAAATGTGCTCCTTTCTGTATATGTATTATTTTTAGGATGTTATGTTTCCTTGGTGCATACACAATGAGCCTGAAATCCTGTAGGAATGTGTTTAATTTGAAAGTTTCATCCTCTGGGCCTGGTTAATTTGAGTAGGAGGCTCAGAGCGTGGCTGCGGTGCTGGGCAGGGCGCGCGGTGGCCCCAGCGCCCGCAGGCCGATCGGTGCCGCTTCCTCTGCGCACGCTGACACGGGCGCTCCGCCGGGGCTCCTGTGCTTCATGTTCTTCGTGTAATTTCTTGGGCTCTCGTTGGCTCCACATGCCCTTTTATCTGCCAGCGCGTCGCTGCTCAGTGCCGCCGTTGGGCGCGTGGGGCCTGCAGAGCGTTGGGCCTCGCTGAAGGCGGCAGGAATCACCTGTGCGTGTTGCCCCCCAGCACCTGCGCGAGGCGCTGGGCCCCCTGGCCGGAGCGGCGGCACCGTGGCCAGCTCGAAGCCCTGCCGGCTCGCGGGCCGCGCGCGGGGCTGGCCCTGCCGCGGCAGAGAGGGCAGAGGAATGAAAGGCATTTTTTATAATACCCTGGGCAGCTCACGCAGGATGTTATGTCTGGCTTGGACTGGGCTGACGTGGTGACTCAGATTATTTTTTTTCTAATAATACTGGAAAAAAAGATATAAGGGAAACAGAGAAATGGAAAAAAAATTAAGGGCAATCTTTATAGTTCAGAGTGAGTGATTTGCAGCATTTGTCCTTGGAGAAATTGGTCCCCTGCTAAAGATAGGGAGCAGAGAGCACTAAATTCCCTTCAGGTTTATGCAGCCCACTTGAATATCCAAATTATGGCAGGCTGGTTTAGGAAAGGGCAGGTTTGTGGCCAGCTGCTGGGTGGGGTGAGCAGAGGCCTCCCAGCAGCACAGCCAAAGGAGAATTCCAGGTGTGCACTGGGAGAGAGGAGACGGAGGGTGGAGAAGGGGATGAGAAAACTCTTGGCTTTCAGTTGGCCGGGGAGCATAACCAGAATTGTACGTGCTGAGGCGGGACGGGACGATACTGGCTCCTTCCTGAAACAGAGAGGTGCTTTTGGGGGAGAGCTGTGGATCCTCCTCCCCAAGCACCTTTCAAGGGTGAAATGGGTCTGATTTCTCTTAACCAGATGCTCATGAGCAACTAAAGCTTAAATTGCTCCCTACCAAGCACAGGACGTGGCTGGGTTTTATGCTGGTCCCTCCAATACTCGCTCTGTCCTCAGTTCAGGTTGGTGCTTGAAATGGTATTCTTGGAATAAGCCTCATTCTTACTCAGCTTTAATTTTGGCCCAACATACAATGGCATTTTACTTTGTTTAAATCTTGATTCATACACAGGCTCTAAAATAGTTCTCACCTTCTGTGCAGTTCAGCAATTCACACACCAAAGTTTATCATCTGTTTAATGACAAAGAATAGGGGGGCAAAAAGCCCATGCAGTGTTATATATCAGATTAAAGAATGCAGGCTGACAATTGTATCATATATTCCAGTATAATATCATATTGTATCATATATTCCATTGATAATGCAAATCCCCAGGGCTGATTATTCTCTCTGGATCCTGCCATGTGCAGGTGTTTTCTGTCCTAAGGACTTCAGCAGTTGGGGTCCTGCTGGCTGGGCTGCATCAGAGCAGCCTCTTGCTTAGAAAAAGAGAAGCCAGGTTTTTCCTTCCCTATTTAGACTGAAACTTACATTGTCTGGCCATTTTTTCTCCCTGCTTGTGACTTTCACATGTTGTCTGGATACCGAAAGAAGGCTTCCTTTGATCATTTTAAATGTTTTGAAATAGAAGAGCGAAATGGCACTGCCACCCTGTGTGCTTCGTACTAAAAGGTGCTTTGCCCGAAGAGGGAAAGAACAAACCCTTCGTTTGAGTACACTGCGTTCCCCCGTTTTCACAAGTTGCAGGGAAAGAATCACTGCCCCTGCCTCCCCTGGAAATGTACCCTGGGATTTCTAGCTCAGATTTGTTTTGCTGAGAGTTTGGAGTCAAGTCTTATATATAGTTTTTGATGTAGGACCTAATTAGGCCCTGCACATCTTAATACTTTTTGCTACATCTGCATTAAAGATGGCATTGCATATATTTGCATATGATTTGCATTTACAAGTTAGCCATGCTGTGTGCAATAATCATTTTGAGCAAGTACCATTGACAGTCAATATTGTGAATAAGCATACAAAATACAGGGGCTTGTACAGTGCATGCCATGCTCTTTGTCAAGCAGTCTGGAGAAATTTGGATTTCTTTTTTAGTAGCATGAGTTGGTTAGGATATTTATCTCACAAACCAGTGAGTGAGAGAAGCTTAAAGGATTAGAGCTCCTGCTGTAGCTAGGACCTCTGTGTGTGGGCCTCTGTCAAACAATTTGGTTCTTCCCCCAAATTTACCGCAAAATTTGAGCGTATCTGGTCTGCTGCAGGTCCCCAGACCATGCAGGTTTTTCGCCTATGACTTTCGTTTCCGGAGGTTCAGCTTGTGTCGCTGTCTGAATTCTCTAATGACTTGAGGAAGAAGGAGGGGCAGGGGGAAATCTCTGAAAAGGCCTGATGTTAAATGGGTTTTAGCTTTGGCGTCTAAAAAGATCGTTGTTAGACCAGTTTGTTTTTGAAAGTGCTGCTAATGGACAATGATGGAAAAAGCTGAGGTCTTTGTTATTTCCCTGTAACCAGGATTCGTTGTTCAATTCAAATTAGGGAAAGAATCTCGAAATGACAATAAGTTGGCAAAAGAAGCAAAGCAAGTTACCTTAAAGGGCAAAGAATCTTTTTCTGATAATTATGCCAAGCATTCAGTCCAAGAGATGCAGATTTACATGGGGAATAGTTGATTTAAAGACCATGCCAGCAAAAGTGCCTATATTGTACTCAGCAAAACTCAGTCTGCCTTTTTTTGCTTAGAGGATCAACATTTTTCATTTTATGATTGTGTCAGAACCTTTTTGGGCTTTCATTAAAAAGGCATGAAAAGAGCTTGGACTGAGCTGGTGAGTAGGCTAGTGAAGATCCCGCAGAGGCGTGTTCTGTTCAGACAGACTTCATATCTGATTCTATCAGAGATGGAAGCGAGAAGTTTGACTTTGCTACTCCAGATGAGTTGCACAAACCAGCAGAGACAAATGCTAATTTATGTCTTGACAGTTGAGTCTCAGGAAAAATTAAGAAGGGGGAATAAACTCTTCTACGATCTCTGATCTGCAGAAGATCTAACTTCTTTGTGTGTGTTTCTGACTGCTTTTGTCTGTGTAGACGTCACAGACAGAGCCGAGGTCTCACAGGCTGGAATAAGGATTTGCTTTTGCAATACTGAAGCTAACGGTGGTTTATCCATCGTCTTGGTCGGGCGCCCTGGAAACCTGCGTGTTCCTGTTAGTTGAGGAATGCAGTGAATCATCCCTTCTCCTGCAGTATTCCCAGTTAGATGGAAAGGTCTTCCATGTGCAGCCTATTTTTGTCACTTGTTTCTTTAAGATGCTACCCTTTTGTCCTGTTCCTTGTGGTGGTGGGGACCTGTTTACAAACACCAGTTGCTGAATGCTCTATCTGCCCAAGCGCGGGGCGAGCCAGAGCTGCTGAAGGAGAGCCCGTGATTTGGGCCTGCCGGGAATCCCCGGGGCCTGCCTGGCCTCCGGAGGCTCTGTGGGACCGGCAGCGCCTCCTTCGCTCCTGCCTTGCCTGGGAGGCCGATGCGGCCGGGGCCTCTCCCAGCCTCCTCGCGGGTTCTCTCGCTCTATGAGCGGCTGGCCTGAAAATAGCTGCTTCCCCTGCCGGAAAAAAGAAAAGATCACTGCATTGTGTTGAAGTAATTTGATTCTATATTAACGTCGTGCTTCCTGGCACTTTTTTAATAACATTGTCTCATCCAAGGCAATCAAAGAGCTTTTTTCCATAGGGGCCCTTTTCAGACAAAAGGCTTTCAGAGCAGAGCAGCTTCCCTGCAAGTGCGTTTTACACCATGTGAATTCTGTAAAAATAAGTTCTGAAAATGAATTTCATGTCTGCCTATTAACATATGAGCTCAGTTTCAAATCCTTGAACTCTGCAGTGTCCTCTGCTTGGAGAGTTCTCTTTTGAGGCAACACTTCTGTTTTTATGTTTACGAATAGACTTTCTAATTCTTTAGATGATGATAGTTAATGTGTTGCTTATCACTAATTACATGAAAGTTTAAAAAGCCAGATGGTGATTATAGATCCTGCCCTTTTACTTTTTAGTTTTTCATAATTTGAGAAGAATGCAGAAAATGAAGCATTAAAAAAGTGCTTTATTAATGAAAGTCTTTCAGAATAAGTGCAAAAGAGGGGAGGGGGAAGGGAAAAGACCCTTCCACCTTAAAATGATACTGAAAACAATTGGGACTTGTGCCCAATCCAGAGTGTCCTTTGTAATTATTAGAATTTGATTGTGCTGCGGTTTTGGTGGTTCTAGCAGAGCTTAACTGCCCTGCAGGTGTCAGGAAGGACAAGGGCCGTGCGGGGGTTTTCATGCCGCCTCTCCCTTGCTCCCTGTCTCGCACTCCTCCTGTCTTTTGTTCCTTGGCCCCTGCATTCCTGCTCTTCCAGGCTCCTGCTCCCTGTGTCTCCATCTCTGGCCTTGGCCCCCAGCCCCTGCCATGACTGCAGAGTCACTGTGGGCGCTCTCACCTGTGGGGCTGCTGGTTAATGTGAGGTAGCTGCAGCTGCTGACACCAGCTCTAAATAGCTGGTTACGCTGGTGTTTAAATTGTCATCCTTAAAAGTCAACTTTAGCGGCCCCCTGAAATCAATTAGGCAGTTGGTGGTGTGCAAATATTGCCTCAGACTGCTGGCAGACTCGGCTGACATGTCTGAGTTTACACTTCCTTCGGGTTTTTTCTTTCTTTGCTTTTTTAATGCTGCAATGTGGTCGGGAGCACGAGTAGTGTAAAGCAGTCCAAATGAAAGCTTAGGCTTGGGTTGGTGGGGTGCAAGGCTGCTGGTGAATACCCTGGCACAGAGTGTGGGGCTGGTCCCAGAGGCCTGCTGAGGATTTTCAAGTTTTCACTACTCTATCCTGGACAAAATTTAGATCCTATAAAGTTGTTCTACGCGGAGGCAGCGCAGGGCAGAGGACCAGAGGGCCCTTGCAACCTCAGCTGTGCTGTGAAGCCGCCTTGCACAGGACGCGGTTTCTGCACAGCTGCTGCATGGGTGGCCACCTTCTAAAAATGGACAAGGCATGAACATCCAGCAGGGTAACTTGCCTACTTTTGGGTAGGAGTTTGAAACAAACAAAAAAACACACTCCAAGTTTATTTTTGACTATTAAGATTTGCATATTATGTTAAAAGCCTTTGGTATTTAATAGTAGAGAAATTAGTCAAGAAATAAGCCTGCATTGTTATTGCAGCACATGTGCTCCCAAATCTTAGAAACATGGTGGTGCTTTCTGTGAGTGGTTTAAGCGTTACATGACTAACCTTTAAAAAGGCATTATTTGGAATCATAAGAGGAGATTAAATGACAAAATTGTGGGTTTTTGATTCATTTTATAAAAATGAAATAACTGCATTTCCAAACAATCTATATTTGCACTGCTTGGCTGATACTCAGATAAACAGAGAAGTGTGTGTGTTTGTTTGTTTTTTTTTTTTTTTCCTTCCCAAAACAGATAATCTCATATTAAGCATGGAGCATTATAAAATACTTTCCAATTTTTACATGCAGTCAGGCAGTGTTTTATAGGACAAATGGATGAGGTTTTACACAGCAGTTTCCTACTTTTAGCTATTTAATGCTCCAAATAGTTACATGTTTACTTATTTAAATTTGTGTTAAAGAAGGTGTTCTGAAACTTAATGCCAACAGGAAATGATGTATAAAATTGAGCTCAGGAAATCAGAGCTGTCTGTTCGTTGCATCTGGTGGGCCCTATGGTAAAGCCTCCGACCCTCTCGTTTTGTGGTTTGCAGCAGTTGTGCTCAGAGACCCTTGTTAAAATGTTCCCTGAGAGCTGAGCGAGCAGCATTTGCAGCTTGTATTTTTATTAATCCTGCTTCTATTTTTTTTTTGGAGTTTTAGGCCATGCCAATTCAGTAAATTAGTAAGCTTTTCAGCATTGCCTGGCCTGATTTAACCATATATCAAAATGTAAATCCCCATTGGGTAGCAGGTATTGATTAACTGGCATCTGTGTGCATGCACCAGGAAGACAAGATGAGTGTCCCCATGCTCTGACATAAAAGGAATTTTGCTTTTCATTAGTGATTACACACCTTACCAGGACAAGACATGATGTCATTGCAGTGCTGCCTCAGCACCATGGAAGGCCTTGTGACCAGCTCCTACCATGGCAAAGCAGTCATAGAATCAAGAAGGTTTTTACTTTGGATCTTTTGAATCTGAATTTTTTTTTCTTGAGGTTCATTGTTTTTCTTCTGTTATTTCTGTTACTCTGGAACTGGATTTTATGACTCTTGTATGGTCTTTGAAAGATGCTCTTTAATAATTTTATGATAACTTTATCCTGCCATCTAAAAAGGACCAGAGAGCCTGTGGCTGAGTCATTTAACCGTGAGTTGGTTGTTTGCAGCTATAGTCATGTGTTTTGGAGAGAGTGTGTGTTTGTGTGTGTCATTTATTTTGCATGGTCGTAACGGGCTAGTGCTGAGCTGGTTCTATTTCATATTTCACAGCTCATCAGGAAGTCCCTGATTAAGAAGTCCAAAGTGTCTTTGTAGAGTGTTGCTCAGAATTCAACAACATGAGGCTTTTAGCACCAAAGCTGATCTTTTCATGGTGTGTGTGGTGTGTTGTGTGTGAT
>VZSV01000070.1:129172-142031 GCA_013398735.1 Nothocercus julius
CCCCAGAAAAAAAAAAAGGACATTGTGGATAAAATCTTTTCCTTTGAGTGCTTGAAGCTGTGATGCATTTTTGTGTTGTTGCTGTTAATCTCTGAACATGTAAAGAAAATTAAATTCAATTTTGAGGTTGCTGTAGTCCACCACTAAGAAGAGGTGAACCACTCAGCTCACTGAAGTTGCAGCAAGGGAGTGCTAGGCAGAGTAGTTAGTATCTTTCCAACTCTAGGTGGAGTAGAAGATTGGAATAGGTTTGTTGAAAGGGTTGCGAAATCTTCCTTGTTAGACACCTATAAATGCAGGACAGAGACATCTGTTCAAATGACAGGGGTATTACTGATCCTGACTTGGGGCTGGATGCAGATTACATGACCTCTTGAGATCCCTTTCAGCCCTATTTGTCTGATCCTACACCAGCAAGTAATGGCTTAATTTGTTTTTGAGAGGCTACTGGATTATGGCTTAATTTGTTTTCCCTCAGAGGCTACTGGATTAGAAACTCTCTGGGACAGGGATCATAATTTTGCCCTGTTTGAATGGTGCCTGGAGAGGTGGGGCTACAATCCTGAAAGAACTTGAGAACTCCTGCAGGGCAAGTATCTACAGTAGTAGTTGTAGCAAATTGTCTCATTTAGAGACTATATCTGCAGCTGCAAACTTCAAACATGCTTTGTGCCACTACCTCAGCCTGCCCTCATTGCCACCATCTTTTGGATGCCACTTGCACTGGGAGGTTTTGAAGCAAAAATACTGTGTGCTCAGGATCTGAATCTGGATTAACAGTTATATTTGACATATTTGTATTCAGAAAGTAAATAGGGCAATTGGTGGCTTGCTGAAGTAATTTGCTTCTGAAGGGAAAGAGGGTGGTTATCAGTCGGCAAAAACAATCCTGCTTCCGAAGAGTAACGTAGTGCCAGTAATGACCGTGTTGGTTTTGGTTAAATCACTGTTTTCAGTATTCACTTGCTTTTCCCAAAATCTGTGTCAACCTCTATGCTGATTTCTTTGGGTTCTAACCTGAGTTTTTGCTGCGCTTTTGGGACAAAAGTCTGAATGTTGATATTTTGCCAAGATGAATTCTAGAGCGCTTCCAAAATGAATGAGAACAAGAAATGCCACTTTATTTCTATGTGAGGAGGCTTTGAAAGAATTTAATGATCTTTAATATGTAGTAGTTTTCACTTTAGTGATTTGGTTTAACTTGACTTGAATGAGGCTACACAGACTCCTGTTGACTTTCTGTGAGAACGAAGTGTAACAAAGGTCCTTGGGAAAATAAAAATAAGGGCGCCTTTGAAACGTTAACTGCTCTTGTCCTTCGCTTAAGAAATACTTGAAAAAATATCATATTTAGCCTTCATAGCGCCTTTGAGAGTTAAGCGAAATTGTAACAAATCCACTTCTATTTTAAGATTCTTTCTCTCATCACCGCGGGACTCATCACGGTCACTCGGAAGCTGATGATGCCACGGGCTTGGAATTCAGCTCCAAAAGCTGTAGCCCCCACATATCACAGTAAGTTATCCTCATGTGTATAAAATAATTAAGCTACTGGAAGAGTGAGCATAAGAGAAGCTTAGCACAACATTTTCATTCATTGTGCTTGTAAAGATTAGCTATGTTCTGGTTTATTTACCCCATACCTGGAAAGTAATGGAAGTCTGAATAACAATCATTACAGACTATGTTACAGTCATGAAAATCCTGGAATGCTTCTTCCGGACTGTTCTCAACATGTAGCACAGCAGCAGCTTTCAGGGATTTTTATTACATTGGCAAACTGTTGCTTTATTGAGCTATTAAATGAAGCTGAACCCAATCTGAAGCAGGAGAAATGCCTTCCCACCCCTACCCAGCACTTGCCCATGATCAAAGGTGAAAAAATGATGAGCTAGGAATAAGGGTTCTGGAATTCATCTTGCTTGAAGGAAGAGTTGTGTAACTCAACTGTGGTGCTGACCCTTCTCAGCTGAAAAAAATGGATTTCATACCTACTAGATGGATGTCCTGTCTGCTGTATATTTGCATGGTTTGTAGATGTATGTGGAAACTTCTTTTTCATTGTTGTGTTACTGTTAACCATTATTTTAGGTTTGATAATAGTCTTTGTAGTGAACTGCATGGGAGTTCTGAGTTGGAATGGAGAACTCCAGCTGCTGTGTGATAGAGTAAGGAGGAAGCAGCTAAGAAATAAGTATTATAACAAATGATACTTGAGCTAGCACATGTACTAAGTTAGGAAGTAGTTAGCTAATAATTGGTCCTGTACATGGTTAGAAGATGGTACTGTTAGTTACTAATTTGTTTCCAAGATAGGTTTACTTTCTTTATTCAACTTTAATAGCCTGTGGTTGATGGAGCACCTTCCAGGATGTTTTGATGCCTGAAATAGTAATCAAAGTTATCTCTATTATAATAATCCATATATCTAAATGCAATGACTCGGGGATTATCTGCAGGTTTTTATTCTTCTTGTTTTCTGTGGCAAACACAAGCAATAATAACGGAAAGGATTGGGATGGACCTCTAAGGTCATCTTAGCCATCAGTTTACCTGACAGGTGTGTCCATATTGAACAGTTCCAAAGACAGAGATTCTGTAACTTCAAGTAGGTATTCCTGTTGACCAGCCTAAGTCTTTTCTGATCCAATTTAAGCTTTATACTTTTCGAGTTAACCTCAGGAGCCGCTGAGAAAAATGGGAGTATTCTTCAACGAACTCGCACTTATTTGGAGACTGCTGTTATGTCATGCTTTCTGTCTCCTGGTCTCTAGAACACAAACCAATTTTTTTGCTTATTTCCGTGTGTCTGTATTATCCAATTCTCCGATCTCTTTTGAGATGATCACTGTCTTTTAGATGTGCGAAAGAGGAGAAGCTAAAGGGAAGTGGAAGGTGTCTCCTGCATGATGCTCCTGTTGACGCCTCCCAGTGCAGTTCCCTGGCAGAACAAACATGCCTAGTATGCAATCCTGTTGGCTTAGTTTAGCATTTGATACAAGTGTAAGTGTTGGCTCCTTCTCTAAATGATTCCTACTCTCTCGTTTCCCTGTGTATTTGTGCAATTGTTTATGCTTGCCAAAGCTGAGTATTTTGCATTTATGTTGAGTTGTTTCCTATCAGTCTTCAATTTGAGATGATTTGAACTCCCATCTTCTTTCAAACTGTTTATGAGCCCTTCCTCCTTAAGGCTGTTTGCAGACAAAGTATTTTCTGTATTGTGAAATACCGCTATTAAATGACTGTTGTTTAAATATTGTGAGTAAATGGCTCTTTCATGATTCAGTATCAATAGGAGACTTGGTCCAGCTGGCAGAAACTCAACCTCCTAGCATGCCAACATATTCTTTTTTTCTTCCCCAGAGAACTGTTGTCCTTCTAATATATTCAGATTTAGACAACTAGAAATCGGATTTTTCGGACCTCACCATGGGTTTACCTGTGTGTGTATATATATGTATAAATTGCTTATACCAAGACTGTGAGGAAAATCTGTCTGAATCTTAAAATCATGAAGTAAATAATTTAAAGTAATAATGATGAAGTTTGATTTAAGGTAGAATGTTCTAGCAATATATATATGTGTGTGTGTGTATATATATATATAAAATGTATAGAGTTTACAGCATAATATATATACTTTGTATATATTCAGATTGTTACAAAATGTCTCTTAGACTCTAAGGGATCAAGTCGAAAAGTGACCTTGCTGTCACTTGGAAATAAACAGTTACGGCTGGGCAGAGGACATCTTAGTTGATTACTGGCAGCTTAGAATTAGACTGTTGAGAAATGTTCATCCACCTTTTTATGAAGCCAAAGAAGGTATGTTTGACATGTGCAGCTGACCATTTCCATGTTAAAGAATTAATCAGTATTTAGCTGCTATTTATCCTGCTGTTGTATGTAGTTACTGACAATAGACTCTGGGTGGGGTACTGATGGTGTGATAACTGGAATGTCTGATCTACTTTTGAATTGGTTAATGTTGCAAAGAAGAAAAAAATTACATGTGGTTTAATACAGTAATTCTTTAGTGATAGATGTGAGTTAATAGCTATTAAAAATATGCAGAAATAGTAACTATCACTTCTGCTACCATCATGCTAGGGGAGTCAGGCCCCCAATACAGTAAAGAATAACTTTTGGGTTTTTTTTCTGCATACGTCATTCCACAGTCTCAATTTATAACTTCCATGGGGGGTCTTAATGTAACACACTGCAACAGTGCAAGTGCTTTAGCAAGTTGAAATGATGCAGACTCATTTACAGTGCTCACAGCCAGTTTAGGCTTCTCTAGAGGCCTTTCCAGATATTACAGCTGTATAAAGCAGAGGCTCTAATGCTTGTTTTAGAGAATTGAGAAGGTTTTCTTCCTGCTCACAGGAAGTGCTGTGTTCTTCAGAGTGCACAAAGCTGAACTAGGAGTGCGAACACAAGAGGTAAGATCTGCAGGACAGCTGAACAGTAAGTGCTGCCTTGAAGCAGCATCAATATTATTGCTTAGAGACTGCTCTTCAGGTCTGTCTTACAAATTCACCTTAATAAGCAGCGAACAGAAGGTTGTGAAGGGTGGTTGTGAATGCTGACCAAGTTGTGGTGCAACTGGCAAGGCTCCTGCTGGTAAAAGACATAACATGATTCCCACAGGTTCCGTAGTGGTAAATGAATGTTTGCTGCCCCAGTGGCAGCTGGATTGATTGCTGTGTCCACCCTCGAACAGCCGTGCTTTGTTTGGCAAGTAACTGCAGTTGGCCCTGCTGTGCTCAAGTCAAAAGATCGGTTCAGACAGAGTGAGTAGAGTGAGCTCCAAGTGAAGAAAACAGTGATGTGTTCCAACTAGTTTCAGCTTTTACAAAATTATCATAAATTTGTGTGTTTCTTTTTTCTTTTTCTTCTTGGAAGTGTGATTCCCCCCCCCCCCCCGCCGTGATTCATGTACCTAGAATACTATTCTGAGTAAATGGAGAACATTTGATTGACAGATTTTGACATCATGTCCTTAACCTATCATCTGTTGATAAAATACGACTTAGCTTTCCTAATGCAGTTGTTAAAATTACAGATGAGAGAGTCCTCTAATATCTAAGCTTTCAGTTTGGGAACTAAGATGCAGATCTCTATCTTAGACAATAGAAATGGTATTTTAGCTAAAATGGAAACTTAATTATTTCTCTTAGGAATATTTGCTGGCCTGCAACCAGAAAGGAAGAGTCTGTCACCTAAGGAAGGATGTTCAGCCTGATTTCTGGGATGTGGGAGCAAGAGGTGTGCTTGAATCAGAGCAAGCTTTAGTAAATCTCAGTCTTGTTTGGGAGATATTCCATTTCAAATAATGATTAACTATTCACTGGCCCAGATGTATGGCCGCTGACTCTCTAGCTTAGCCATTGGGAAACTCCTGTAGGGTGTGGGATGCTGAAGTTCAAGTCCTTACTGTGCCTGTTTTGGCACTCGTGTCTAGGGTAGCTGCCTAAGCCACCAGCCTATTAACTGCTCTAAGACAGCACCCTTGTAAAATTCCTAAGGGTTTCATCCTTATTCCACTATTGAATGGAAAGTACTTGCCAATTTTTCATGCAACATGGTTCTTGCTTTCCTCCCAGCCACAGCTGTGCCTTCTGGGAAGAGTCAGCTTGGACTCCAGTCAGCACCATGATCGGGGGAAATAGAGAAGTGGCCTCAAACCAGTTCTGCCCCCACCTGCAGAGCTGGGTCAGGACTGCTGAGACCCAAGCCCTGGGTGTGCTGTGCATGTGCTGCCCTGAATTACCTCTGACAGTAACAGGGTGACAGATACCATGCTTTGATGGAAAAGAATAAACCAGTATTGCTTGAACTGATGTAAAAACAGAACAGCTCAGCATTGAATATCAGAGGAACATAAGAAGCTCCCCTCACGTGAGCAGTGGCAGAGCTTAAGCCCTTGCTGCTCAGTGGAAAGCAATTTTTTCCCTAGAAACCTTCCTTACCAAGTGATTTGAACGGTATCGTGAGGTAAGAACCACAAGCTATATCCAAACATCTCAAATTTAATTTCTTTAAAGGCTATTTTTCATGTGAAGCATCTCTTAGAGCATTTGTCTTGTAAGAAGCTGCTAGTGAATGGTACGAGGGAAGGGAGACTTGAACAGACCAGAGCAACCTTTAGAACAAAGCAAAACACAAGCAACACGCTTGCCTAGATCTGTGTCAGTGGGAGGCTGCTGTGACCTACAGCAGTTAATTTGTTTTGCATGTTGCTGCTGTTATGCTAATTAGGTATTTCTTGAACCAAGAGACTGGCAGTTCCAAGTTCCAAAAGTTGGTTATTTTTCTTTAGGGGAAAAAAAAGTATTAAAGAAACAAGTGGATGAATGTTTCTTGAAAGCACACAATTACAGGCTGCCTGGGTCTTTCTATGCATCTCTTTCCAGCCAGTACAAATCTTGTTTTCTTCTGGTATGAAAATTTCTGTGGTAGCACTAGGTCAAACTCAGAAACTCAAAATTACTGGAACTATATTAAATAATAAGGTTTTAATGCTTGGAAGAAATTGCCATTTTGGATGAGGAAAGGGCTCTGAGCTATGCGTTCCAAGGGGTCCTTTGAGGGAGGTGGAAGAAGTGGAGGGGAGTGGTGGAGACCCCTGGCTTTTCATAGCTGTAGGCCAAGGGCTTAGGCTGCTGCAGTCTCAAACTGATTGCAGGTGTTAGGCCATCAGGGTTGGTGGTGACCCCTCAGAGAGAGTGGATGTGTCTGGGGAGCAGGATGTGTATGCTGCACTTTTCAAATTTTTTTTTTTTTGAGCATTCAAAAGTTGCAATCCTCTGTCTTTGAATACAAATGATTGGATGGTTATGGTTCCCCATCAACATTCCTACTAGACTAAAGAGGGTTGAAATATATATAATGCTATATATATTTATATGTATACCTCTGAGGAGTACATAGCTGGGAAGCCAAGTCACTCACAGAAGTAAGCTGCTGTCTTCCACATACATCAGTCACAATCCTAACTTTTGCTGCTTCCCATCCCTTTTTCTCATCAGAAGCCCGCAGGAGGCCTTAAAGTATTGAAAACTGTCTTGTATTGTGTAAAAGGCACAGATGCCTTAGCTTCCCATATTTTTGTGCTCTTACGGTTTAATGTTCTCTGTTGTAGTTCAAATGCTTGGCTACACCAATTTTGTAAAATTAGCATAATTAATTTTGATACAATTTAAAAACTTAATAGTGATCATACTACACTACAGTGTCTATAAGTACCTCAAGGGAGGCAGCGAGGAGGATGGGGCTGGCGTCTTTTCATTGGTGGCCACCGACAGAACTAGAGGAAATGGCCACAAATGGAAGCACCAGAAGTTCCACAGGAACTTAAGGAAAAATTTCTTGACAGTGAGGGTGACAGAGCACTGGAACAGGCTGCCCAGAGAGGCTGTGGAGTCTCCTTCTCTGCAGATCTTCCAAACCCGCTTGGATGCAGTCCTGAGCCACATGCTGTAGGTGACCCTGCGTGTGTAGGGGGGTTGGACTAGATGATCTCTAGAGGTCCCTTCCAACCTTAAGCATTCTATGATTCTATGATACAAGTTAGATCTCTCTTCTCTTAATTCTTTCTAGTTTTCAAACCTAAACACTTGACAAGTTTACTGATTATGAAGAGCTAGTATTGTTTAACCTTTGGCCCTTCAGTTTTTAAAAGTATAAGTAAATTATTAAGGACAAACATGTAAACTCTGTGAGAGTTTTAGAAATGCAGTGCACGGAGAGCAAATATTAGCTTTGTTCATAGAAATAACCTCAAGAACTGTAACGACTGTCAAGTTTGTCTTAAATAGGCTCTCATGCCTTGGCAAAAGTTTGGCTCCAATCAGATCGTCCAAAGAATATGGAGAAAAAGCTGCTTTTCCTTTTTAAAAGGTAATCTTTCAGTTCAGAGGCCTACATTTTGGTGTTGAATTTGGCTCTCTGAGGAGTTGCTGTTGAACATTTCCCCTTTTGTATCACATCTACAAAAGCAGCAGGCACTTGATTGCTTTGAGGTCTTTTTGTATAAGTAATTGGAAACAGATTTACTTTCTGACTATCCTTAGCCCCAGTTCTGGTAAAATAGGGCTGACTTTGGAATCAGAATGTTAAACTGTGTAGCTCTTAAACTAAATAAATTAGGTAAAACCTCGTTACTGCTTTGGACCATTACAGACATCACGCCCTCCTGCACACATTAAATTCTGATGAAAGTGGATTTGCCCTCATTTTTACATACCAAAAACTTCCAGTTCCTTGGATCTGTTTCAGGCCCATCCGTGTCGCTTTTTGTGTTTCAGGGAAGACACTAATTGACAGTTATGCTTTGATGTTAACTGTGATGGTGTAAATCTGGAGCAGTCTAATTGTTTTTACTCCATCATACCCTTTGTCTGCTTTCTGAATCTCAAGTGTTTTAGATGATTTCCCTTTATTCAGAACACTCTTCTAGAGGGCTGCCTTGAAGAAACTAAGAATATTTTTAGTAGCTTCAGGGTGACCTAAGTTTGTGAGAATGAGTTGGAAAGAGTGGATCTTAATTTGTATGAAGGACTTGACAATGAGCAAAATTCCCTCCATAAAGGTTACCAGTAGCCATCAGTTGGTCCTATCCACTGGAGTGTGAGGAGAAAATGGAGCTACGGAAGAGTGTAGCAGTAGTAATTACCTAGATAGTTGTTTAACTATGCAGCAAGTAATGAAGTCAGGGACTGTAATGTCACATCAACTGTGTTACTTCATTTTCTTCTCTTGCAGACACAGGGTGGCTGAAAATAATGAGCCTGTCTGCCTCTCCCATACCCCTGAGCATGCTGAATCACAAGCACCTTCTTTCTAAAACAAATTTATTTCTTGCTGCCTCCTTCCCAACAAAAACTTGCCTGTGATGAATACCAGACTTTGCAGCATATTTGTCAAAGCAGTGCACCTGTGAGGGTTCCAGCATAAGATAAATTTTGGCAAACCTGGGGTGAAGGGGGGTGTACTAGGCAAGGAATAAATCTTAGTGTGTTAGGCCAGACTGTGAATGAGCATTCTCCTCCCAAGAATGGCCCATCTGACAAGTTATGATGAATTACACTCTTTGTTGACACCTTCATCGTGTTATTTATGGCTCATTAATTGAACCGAAGAGGAGACTTGTAGCACAGCAGGGACGTTGTACAATGCTTTTCCACTAGGTTGGTGCTCAAAGCAAAGGAAAGAAATGGAAGAAGAAAAGGAAAGATACCTGGTGCAAGATAGCAGTCCAGGACTGTATACCAGTCCAGAATTATATAGCAGATGCTCTCAGTCCTCTTAAAAAGCACTAATTTTTAGTTGTCTTGCATGTCCCAGCAGGAGCCTATATTTGTGTCCTTTTTTCTTTTTTTCTTTTTTCTTATCTTTGTGCTGCTCTGAGTTCTGACATGTGTAATTATTGATCCTATATCAAACCCTGTCCAGCCTGTTTTTATGGAATCAGCTATTACCCTCTTCCCTAATAACTTTCCTTCTTGCTCTCTGTTGCTGAGAGAGATTCTTGCAGGACAGTGGATGGGCCTTGCAGAAGGGTGTTGATGTGAGACTGAGAGTTGGATATTTCCATACCAATAGAAAATGCTTTTAAATATATACCGATTCCAGAAACAAACTGATCTGTGGGGAACCTTTGTGGATCCTAGCCTATCATTGTTCAATGACCTTTTGACTAAGCATTGCATTATGGCAGTATGGGGGAGCATCTTCTCAGAGAAGACCTGTGGTGATCCCACAAAGATCTAGTGTAAACGGGGAAGGGAGAGCTCCAAGTCTTGAGAGGGTGGCTTTCTGTATCGGTTATGCAGATGAGGGGCATGATAAAAGAATGAACAAAATACCTTTCAGAGGATTGCTTCTAGGAAGAATGGTAGATCTAATGCTGAGCTGTTTTAAAGCTGAAGTTGTTTTAACAAACTATGTCCTTTAAAAAAAAAAAAAAAAAGCTGACTCACAGCATATTTATTATGCATGAGTAATTGGAAACAGAGATATCCTCAAAGGCAGGCCAAAAAAGAAGCATGTTTTTTATCATAAGACTCTGAGATAACCATCCAGCTTCTTGCTGGGGATAGCAGCTAAAATTCTCATGTTTTCATAGCTCTTATGGGCAGCACATGCACTTGCTGTTCAGGCTTGTCTCTCCTAAGGGAGTCAGGGCCTTCTGTGGTGGTAAACTAAGGAGTTTCTGGAGTCAGCCAGTGAAGAAAATCTCTCTTGGCAGTATGGTCTAGAAGAGAGTACTGCACTTGGGGTTCCAGAGATCTGAATTTCATTCTGATCCTTAATGTGTTGTAACCACAAACTTGCATTTTAGGGGTGTTTTTGTGGTTTTTTTTGAACCATATAATGAAGTTTCTCTTACCTAGAGATGGAGAAAGCTACTGTACAGGGACAAAATCTAAGCAGGTAACAATGATGATGAAAATGATTTCCTCTCCTCATGTCTTCACAACCTCTCAGACAAAATACAGCTCTATTTCCTTTATGTTTATGGTTAAGTATTTTTTTTTCAATATAGGGGCACGTTATTGTTATGTCATTCTGTGAGTCAGTGGAAGGTGCAGAATTTGGGCCATGTAGGTTGTATACAGTGGCCCTTTGGGCTTTGAAACTATGATAGCAATTTTCCTCCCTTTTTTTAAGTTGCAATTGGTAATTTGCCCCCCTCAAGCACAGAGGCACTGCTGCTAATGGGCTGGGAGGCACAGCATCAGCCTTGCCTCCTCTCGTTTGTATTGATAGGTGAAGTTAATAACAGAAAGTTAAGGCCCCTCCGTTAGCTCCCACCTCCACCCCCGGGCTTATCTGGGCTCCTATACGGCCAACGTCCGTTAACGGCCGCCCGTCGTGGCGGCCCCGGCGTGCACCGCGCCCGCCGACCCGCTGAGCGGCGCGCGGGCTGCCTCTGCCGCCCTGAGGAGCGGCTAGCCAATCAGCGCCGCGCGCACGGCGGTTGCGGAGCTCCGCCCCCGGCATGCCGCGGCCGTTAGGGTCTGTGAGGGGTTGCTGCACGTTGCAGTTCTGCCGCGTAACGGACGCGGACGGTTTATTTTCCTGTAGGTGTCTAATTTTTTTTTTTAAATATGTATATGTGTGTGTGTATATTCGGGCTTTTATTCCTTTCTACGTGATTAGTCCTCTTGTCTTTTTGCCAGCCAGTCTCCCAGTTAGCATGGGCCAAGAAGCCCCTATCCCCCGCCATAGTAAACCACTGCAGAATGATCAAGTTGTTGAGGGAAATGTGGAAGCAGATGTGCTTGGTTTGCTGCCTTATGGAGTAGCAGTTCCACACCGGATAGGTCTAATATTTATTAAAAATATATCTTTTTGTACTGTTTTGAACTGAAACCTGCTCAGGGAGGCCTGGTAACCTGTCTGTGCTAGGCTCTGTCCTGTGCTGGAAAGTACTGCACATTCTTGCTTACTTCCCTCTTTCATTCTGTAATTTAAATGTGGGTGTTGCTTCTAGGCTTTTTTCTGTGTTTTCCCACCCTTGGTTGTCTTGCCAAAGTATTAGTAACTGCTTATGCAGAACCTTGCAGGGGAGGGAAACTATATAGGCAACAGAAGCCCCAGGAGAGGGGGTGGGGGTGGGGGATGATCCAGTTCCAATGAACTAGGCAGAACTATCTCCAGCACAGCATCTGGTTCCTCTATCTCCTTTCCTTGAATGGGAATTCAGGGTTTAGGAACCTCTGTTTTATAATTCTGTTCTTTCTATAGCATCTATTCTCTAACTAGCTGGCTTTCACTTTCATTTGTAAGGCTCTATTTTCTTGTTCATAGTATCCAGAAAGCAGAGCATTATAGTCCTTCCAAGGTACTCACTGGCAATTTGATCTCTTTCATTTCTTAATTTTTGATTAAAATTACTTGTGATGTTTGGGGCCAACATGAGAAACAGATCCGTGAATGAGGCTCTCAATCTGTGAGGAGCTGTTGCTTCCTCATCAGTCCTTCCATCTTCCCTAGTTGTCAGCTTTTTAGACGTTTGATGTTGATGTACTTCTGGCTTGCTGTCTGCAACCATGGGCTTATGTTTGCAGCAAGTTGTGGTGAGGGTGGTAAAACATCTTTACACACTGGGCAGCAATAATGAAATATTTTCAGTTCAAAACTCTGTTCAAGTTTGTTTATGCTAGCTTTTCTCTTTATTGCTGATAGAACTAAAGTTTCATATATGGTATCCAGCTCTTGCCCTAATAGGAAGACTTGTTTGGAATTTTTCTTTAGTTATGAGTGTCTCGGTCAGTCTGTCTCTACTCTATGCTAGTTACTGACTTAGCCAGTTCTGTTTATTCCTGTTATTAGTTGTATCGCTTGGATGTTTGAGTTGATGCTCTGCATGTGCCCATTGCTTCATTTCCAGATGTTGATACAAAAGCTTAATCATCACAGCATGCAAAGACAGCACCATTTCTTGGGTTTCAGATACTGTAACCATGTGAGTAGGCTTCCCTGAGTTAATTCTCTCTGGTAAGATTGTGAACTGAAGGTATTTCATGAAAAACAGTTTACAGACTGTTTGTCCTAACTGTCCTTCAGTTCTTGCACTAAGCAATCAGATACAGCCAGGAAAATGTTTGTTATCTAAAGTTCTGGTAACAAAGCTCTAGTCTTGCACTATTGTGGTGCTGTACTTCTGTCTATAACACAAGCAGAATCTGTAATAATGAATATACCAGAAAGGATTGTAGTATTAGTGCCTTTCTGAAATTGGGCAATTAAGGTGAAGAAAAGTGAATAAAACCTTTCAGGAGGGGACTAGGGCTGGAAGAATTGCCCTTCATAACAAATAAGAGGGGCAGAATCAGCACCTGTGATCAGT
>VZSV01000070.1:142451-161489 GCA_013398735.1 Nothocercus julius
TGACTTAGATTTTCAAATCTTGGATTTATTTCTTTTCCAAGACTTCTTCATCAGGAAGAAGGAAAAGAAAGACGCTGGTTTTGTTTCTTCCTTTTTTGCTTAGCATTTTTATTGTATAGAATCATTTACTTGGCTGTTGTCAGCTGTTATATTTGTTCATATGTTTGCCTGCTATTGCTTGTGGGACACTTCCTTTTTTATTTAACAGTATGCAATGGCAAAATGCTGCTTTGTATTTTTCTCAAAGAGCACTTTGTCTATTTGCAGCAAAAGCAGTTAATGGGGAAGATACTTTGGGAGATTATATATAGATACAGCCTTTTATTTTCATTAGATTTTATTGGAGGAAGGGAAAAATGTATCTACAAGTGATGTACATCCTAAAACAGGCTGCTCAGTGTGTCAGATTCTGCCTTTGGAAGATCCCTATTGTAATTCCATCATATAAAGTGAATATAATGTTGATCTTTTTCACTTGTGCTTTATCTCTCATCTTATATGAAGGGGAAGAAAGGCCTGCCTGAAAAAGAAGATGGCATTTCTGGATCATTTGAAAGCCTACCTAGACTAAAGGAGCTCAAAAAACATCTAACTATGAAAGCAGAGTCATTCTTAATAGTTACTGCTGTTATCAGACTTACTTTCTCATGATAACAAAGACTAAACCTTGACAGATAAAGAACTGCTGAAATATAGTAGTCTTTTACTCCAGCAGTGGTGGTGTGCTTCTTCCAACTGTAACCAAAACCATTCTTATTACTAAAAATAGCTTCCTCATGGCTGGTGAAGAAGGTATGGAAGAGAAAATTAACACCAAAAATTGGAATTTAGTAGGGTAAATTGGGTGGGAAATACTGATCATTGGTTTTAGTTTTTGCTAAATGTAATGGTGATATTGCTAAATCCCACCAGATGGCAGCATAAAAAAGTTGTTGTGTTACCTAATTTCTGAAGTAAAATTTGTCTCTGAGTTTCATTCTTGGGGGGTGTTTGCCTTGGAAAAAGTGAGTTGCTGTGATCAGAACATGTCATATGCTGGTTTTCATTACCTGACGGGACCTATTTTTAAAAACAGAATGAGATTTAGTCAATCTTTCACAAAAGGCTTGTTTCACATTTTCATTGTTAATCATGTGTAAGTACATGGGTAACCTGATCATATAAAAGAATATATGTACCTTAGGACCTAAAATTCACCAAGTTCTTTGCAAAGGTAGTGGTAGCTCTTCCTCATCTGTAAGTCATGTGGGCTTTTCTCTCATTTCTCACCGAGAAATGTATGACTGTGACCAGAATGGTCATAAAAATGATTTGTCTCAGTTCACCCCAAGCCATACCAGCCAGCAAAAGCTGGGCTTCCTAAAGATGATTTTAAGTTAATTTTCATGCTTTTATTTGTGGTTTCTTTGATATATGCCATGTAGCCACCTACATGAGATGGAAGGCTCTCACGGGTTCACAACCTCTGCTATTTGTCCTTACCTAAGATCCTTTACTCCATGTTCTGTGGAGAATATCTTCCATAAATATTTTGGGCATAAATATTTACAGAAGTTCTGGACAGTTTGTTGTATTTGATAGTGCATGCAGTTGCTGCTCAAAATGCATGGCTTCCTTTTGCAATAATTTATTTCTGCCAGACTCATTAGTCAGTCATTAGCAAGGACAAAGTGGAAGGCATTGGTAAGGTAAAACAGTGTGTCTGTAGATTAGTAGTTGGTGTCAGACTTGTCTTTAGAAACCATCATCTTTGTTATCTAAAGCTACAGTTTGTTAGGACATTGTAATTTATGGCTTTTGAAATACTTAGGCAGTTCTTTCTGTTTCAAGCAGATGTGAACTGTGCTCTTATGCAGTCATAAATCTGTGTTAAGAAGAAACACACAGTCTTACCATGGAAATGATTCAATTATTTTTCTGCTGATTCTTTGCCTTCTGCTTTTTAGGTAGCTGCATTTTACTGTTTTTTGTCTTTCAAATAAATATTATTAGCAAATCAGTGCAAAGTTTTAGAAATTTGAGTTGAGAATGTTTTAAAGAAATATCCCTTAAGATGTTAAGAAACATCACGGTCGGATATTTTTGAAGCATGTGAGGACTTTAAACTGTCTAGCATGCATTGTTTATGACAGTGAGTACTTGGAGCACTTCAGTACTCAAATTCTCCTAATTTTTTTCTTTGTGCTGCCTCTAAGGGACCTGTCTTTCAGAGGGTGCTGACTGGAAACTAACTGGTAGAAGGGTTTCCTATGACTGTAGCTTTGTAATTGAAACACTTCAAAATGCTCCTGTGAGAGTTTATGCTAATTTTGATTGCAGTGAATGAAGATAATGCAACAATCAGGTCTTTAGCTGGCCAGGTCTTTGCTTAACCTCTCAGTAAGATCAAGGACTGAATTACAGTCCCAGTTTTCTGTACGTTGACTCAGCAATTATTTGGATTGGTTGTCTGAAAACACTTTTCTGCTAGCCAGTTCTACTGCGGAGAACTTGTTTGATTACTTGAGCTGTACTCAGAGCTGTAAAACGATGGATCGAAAAGGTAACTGAATAACTTTAATTTGGAGGGGAGGATTTGCAAGTTTTTTAGTTTGTTTCAAATTTTTTGGCTAAAAATTACTATTATTCAGATACCTGTTGCTGTGATACATTTATGTAAAACAGCACAAGATTTTTCTCTTCTGCAATGCTAGTTACATTCCAATGAAGTTTCCTGGAAGTTGAGAATGTCTCTCTAAGCATACCTCAGATCACTGAGTATGTTTTTACGAGGTATGATTTATAAGCTCTTAGTCACATTTGGAGTAACTCATGGACTTTCTAATGTGCTCCTGAAATCAAGGGGAGCCCTGAGGGAACTCTATTGTAGCTACTTGTGAAAAGCTATTTATTTCTGTGTGATCATGTGAGGAATAAAATTTTTGAACTCTTCAGTCTTAGTTACTCTTTCAGACTGTTAGCACAGTTTACCCTCAACCAAGTTACGAATCTGGTGTCTGGGGAGATGTTATAGTCCCCTACTAATCCAGAATTTCAGTTCTACAGCCTTTCTAGAATGTTTCTTACACAATGGAGCTTTAGAAGTGACTGTACAAAACACCTAATAATTAATAATTCTGAAGTAATTTGGGGGCATAAAATACCCTACTGGCGCAGTATGTTCCCTTTCCAGGTGTATGGCAACCCTGTTTAGTAATTCTTTTAACACAAATCATTTTTCTCTTAGCATCTTGTATTTTTTTCTTGCTTTCAAACCTGAATATCTTCAAAGCTAAAAAAAATGACCTGTTCTGTTTGAAATTGAATAAATGGAGATAATAAAATCCTACTTTAAATATGGGCAAAGAACTTAGCAAATTAGAAAAGAAACAGAGATACTTCAGAACATTTCCAAGTAGCATATCTGAATCAAGAGATTCTCTCTGGACCCCTGTGAAATGTTTGTCGGAAAGAGCCATTCATGTTTCCCCACAAATTTGCCCTGTGTGTTTTACCAAAACCAAGAATCGCTCACTCATTTTCATGCTGTATGAAATGAGTATAAACAGCAAGAAATGCGTGTACTACTAAGATTTTGCAAATCAACGTATGACATAACTCTTTTAAGAGCTTTAAGAAAATAAGCAAATTATTATAGAACTGTCACAGGAAGTGTAACCAGTAACTGGCAGTACTAATATTGTTTTTCCAGCTCTAATACCTTTACATGCTCATTTATGCTTTTTAGATCGGTGTCGGTACTGCCATATTTGTTCTAATGGCTGAAAATTTTGGGATTTTTTTCTATGATATCATCATTTTGATAATCTAGCTTGTTTCTAAAGCAGGTAAATGAGTTAAGAATGCCTGTGAATAGCAGTCATCAGCTACTGCTTTAGTATAACATATCTCAAAAGTTTTTAGTATGAAGACTGATATGACCAGAGTCGTTGTCTCCACAGCATGTGCTGCTTTTCCCAGTTGAGAAGCTCTATAAATGCACTCAAAAGTTCCTGCTCGGCATTCACTGGTGACTTGGGTATACTTAAGGATTTTACTGAGAGTCATTTCAGTGAAAATGATACATTAAGATTAAATGAAAATTATATATGATTCATCTGTTTTTTGTTTGTTTTCTTTGAAATTATATGAAACTCTTAGCCTTTTATGATAGGGCTTCGCTTGGGGTTTGTCTCAAGTTTCTTCTTTCTGCTTTCTTTCTATGCACACAGTTTTCTCTTTGGTGGGTGCTTGCAGCCTAATCTAGCTAAAACAATCTTGAGCTAGCCTGCTGCTTGAATTAGAGACCAAATTTTTATTCTGATGCATAACCTGACTGCTTTTCAAAGAGGATGTGGATATCATAGAACTACATCACCCAAGCTAGTGAAAAAAGCATAAACATCTCAGCTTACTGCGGTGTCATGAGATGTACCTCGGAAAATCATAGTGAGACCAAGGCCAGCTCTATAGAGGCACTGAAGCCTCAGGGACTTCCCTGGGGTGATGGCTGTTCGGAATCCATGGTAGTTCAGGCCAAGGTACTAGTCATTTGGTCTAGATCTGTAATGAAAGTACTTGGCAGAGAGGCTGACAGCTTAAATAGCTGTATGCTGGGCAGAGCTGTGTTGTCCGCATTGAAACCTTTGGTGTGCCTACCTAAACCACTGTTGAGGTACAAGGTGCTTTTATTTGATGAAGTCTGAATTATGCTTTGAAAATTAATTATTGAATGAAATGGGTTAATTTAATGATGACTGAAAAATAGCTGAAGGTTTGATTTCAGTTTTTCCAACTAATCAAATTTTGTTACCATATGTATCAGCATTTACGACACAGGTATTTGCATTTGATCAAAGAACATCTTGAATTGTATGACTCTAGAGTTGCTAAGTAAGACAGCTTTAATCAGCAGTGCTTAACTTGGTGAGTTGCTGTTGATGGATCTGATTTTTCTTAATAACAAAAAATGGAGAAAAAAAGAATAAAAAGCTGAAACAGCCTTCTGAAAACAGAAAGAGCTTTTTTGTTATTTGTTTTTTTTTTAACTGAGATATACATTTGAAAGGTTCTGCATTAGAGTTCAGATTCTTAGCCATTCTGTGTTGTTAATGGTAAGAGTTTTGCATTGGGTGTGTAGAGAGAAAAAACAGCATAAACTTTTCAGTTTATGAATTCAATCAGTTGTGCATTTTCTTCTTTTGTTGAATCAGAGTGTGAGAGCAGTTGCGGATTTACAGGTTTTGGATGCAATACAAAAATTGGGTTTTGGATTGGCATAAAATGGACAGAACAAGTAGTTAACTTTTTTCTATGGCATGCTGGTTGTCAGGCAAGTGATACAGTGCAACAGTGCACTGTCAAGACTGGCTGCCTGCAGTGAATGGATGCATGCCATATATGATAGCTAGTCTTAGGCCACTATTAGATGAGCTTCTCTCTAGATAGGAAATGCTGACAGTTCTGTGATTAAAACTGCTCCAATTCAACAGAGCCACCTCTCTCCTCCCCCTCCCCCCCTTAGTGGCCCACCTGTGATGCAGACTAAGTGATTGTTGCCATTGTTTTTAGGTTGTATCAGCTGTTGATTAGTGGTTGTGGTGGTACATAATTTGCTAACTTGAAGCTTTTATATATTCAATTCTAAAAAGGAAATGTGATAAAAAGAAAACTAAGTGTTAGAAAACATTCAGGCAGTATTTGAGAAACAAACATTGCCAAATAAGGGGGGGTCCATTCATAAGGTAAACATGCAAGTGATTTTCTATCTTGCTATTGATTAGTTCTAAGAGCATACCACTTAGAACAGCTTTGTGAACTCCTATAGCAGGAATGTTTGGGAAAAGCAAGCTTATTGTTCCAGTCCAGGAGGTGGGCAGTAATGTGATCGTGCTCGCACATCTCACTGCACTATTCTCAGTATGGTGAAAATTTTATATTGTTTCTGATGCTTATTTATTGCAGTTATTTACTTCATAATAGCTCAGAGTGTAGAGGCAGACACTGTTCTGTTAGTGATGTAAGCTCAAGTGACAAGCCAAAATGAAAGACTTGTCTAGATGATTTTAAGACAATAAATATAATGGCTCTTCATTGACAGCATGTTAAATATTAATTTCTCAAACTGTGAGGTTTAAAGGCTTTGACATGTGTCGAGATTCTCGCTATTTAAAGTGAGCCTTCTGCAAAAGCTTTTTAGACTAAAAGACCAAATGTTGACTTTATTGACAGCAATTAGGACTTTGTTAGTTTTGAAGTTTTTTTAAAAAAATACTAATTCTGAGAGTATTCCCAGACATCATGAAGTATGTTGTTTAAAAATACCTAGATAGCTCAAAGCATCTTAATTGTTTCATTCATGTTAGGCACGTGTTCCTGAAGGCTCTCCTAGCCTGTGATAATACCAGTGAAATGAAAGAGGAATCGATGCCTTTGCTTTAATGCATTGCCAAATGCTGTATTTGCTGTGAAAGGTAGAGCTTGTATAAAAACAAAAGGAAAGAAACAGAATCTGTGCCTCTAAAGAACGTAGTGTCTTCAGATGGGCTTCTGAGAGGGAGAAAAGTATATTTTCTAAGATTTCCAGATAATAAAATCCATTTACTGTTTTTGAACAAAACAACATCCTTTGAGAGAGGATTTAACATCTACTAATTTCTAAGGGACTTGTTTTGAAAGTCTTTATAGAATTTTTTTCAATAACTTCTGATTTGTTTTAAAATAGTAATTCCTGTTTTGTTCTCAAGCACTTTTTTTTGAAATGTGTTTGTTAATGAAGTTAATGTGTGTATAGGAATAAGGAAGAAAAGCCGATCAGAATGGTTTACTGTGGAAAAAGAAGGAACAGTTAGATTTTTCTAGATCTCCAGTTCTTTTTCTAGCCTGCAGGGTACTGAGAGTCCGGCTTTCATTTTGTGTGTTATGCAGCCTGCTCAGCATTTTGTGAAACCTGATCCTGCTTTCTATTTACACTAGATTCTGTATTTTCATTGTACTTTCTAAACATGAAGGTATTTCTGCGATATGCCCACTTTTAGGTTTAACTCAGTTTTCTAATAATTTGTACAGGTAATAAGAAAGCGTGGTTTTACTGGGAATAAACTACTTGAGGGATAAATTGATTTTCTTGAAGTGTCCTTGCCTTGCGTTTTGCTTTTTTATGAGCAACTCGAGCATCCAACAGTAGGTACCTTTTCAAATTCTAAAAAGTAGTAACAAATGCTGGCAATTTGAGGTTAAGGGTCACCCTAGTAGTATGGATCTACAGACAGTGGTTTAGCTTCCATCTGTTTTTCCAGTTCTGATTAGGGTCCCTGATGTGTTCAATTTAGAGTTATCTAGGAAAACTAGGCTGTGTAACAGATATTGTCTTGGTCTAATACAAAAAGTGTAATACTGTTTAGCCAATAAGTCCACATGCACATGATTTCCTCTTGTTCTCCTGTTAAATTGTCCCTTCCCTAATCTAAAAGAACTGGTAGTTGATGCCGGGGTTGTTTCATCCTGTTGGCTTAGCTACAGAAAGCAAGTGTCGCTGTTAGCTGCTGTTGATGTTAATAGAGTAATGTTTTTCTTTTGAGTAAAAATAAAAATTATAGTGCGTACTGGTATGATGTGAAATGTTGTTTTAAAAGCAAATTAGCCTTGTACACATTTTAAAATACTTATAGTATTTTAATACATATATTTTAATATTTTTAATTGCAGTAAATGTCCTTAGTCTAAGGCTACAGGTTGTATTTGTTGCACAGACTATACAAACCATTTAAGTGGCAAATCATTCTGCCTTCTGTTAAACCTCATAATGTAATGTTATATCCTGGAGCATAATGCACTGTTTGCCTTAATAGTAGAATACTGTTCTCAAGTTTAGAATTTCTTCTCTTAAGTTTTTAAAAAAATTTTGGAAGTTCATTAAAAATATCTTCAATTTCACTTGAACCTTTAAAAGGTAAAGACATCCTGACATGATAGTCTAAAGCTAAAAAATAGTGACCCCTTTTGGATGTTAATTGCCACTTCTGTATCATTATTACATAGATTTTTTTTCAATAATAAAAGTCCAGTCAGAATAGGCATTTGTTACTTCACTGGGGCTTTTACTGAATGGCTTAACTGTTGCTTGTTGAACAGTCACAGATATTTTGCTTTCACAGTGGCTTTCATGCTTGGCTGAAGTGAACAAGGTCCTAGCTTTCAGATTTTGTCGTTGGATTTTTTTAAAAACTTATTTTACTTCTATGTGTGAGATAAAAATTTGTTAGGTGTGCTTAATACTTAGTGAGACCTGAAGGGTGTCTTAAATGATTTTTCCTGTATGGTAAAGGCTGTGAAATTACTGTTTATGTAACTACCAAAGAGTTATATGAAAAATAATGTTCTCATCAGCTTAGGTAATTGTTCATGTGAGAAAACATTGCTTTTGTATTTTTAACCTGCTAATGATAAAAGTGTAGATATTGCCTGAGATGAAGTAATGAGATGAAACCAGAGACTTACTCTTAACAAGCAAACTGAATTTGTTTATGTGCCTTCCAGCTTATTGGTCTTTCTCTAGGATGATCTCTTAAAACAAAAGTAATGGTGATGAAATCACCAGATGCATGACGTTCTAATGTATAAGAGTTACCAAGTGATGTGAAAATAATTAGACAGTTAAAGTACATAATCTCTAATTCAGCAGAAATAATGCATTAAAAAATACTGTGTATTTTGTGTGTTGTCTGCGTTTCTGGGGCACTTAAACTAAGAAAACTTATGACAAGAGGAAACTTAAAGTAGAAATGTATTAGCAAACAACTTAAAAGATGTTATCTGTATTGGTGAATACTACTGAGCTTAGTTGTGATTTTGGTATTTAATTTAAGCAAAAAGAACAAAGCACTGGTCTATTTTAATAAACCACATTTGCAGCGAGGACTTAGGGATTTCCATCATTTAAGTGAAAAATTCACAATGGAATTATAAATTTACTGGAGTACAACCCTGTGTAGGAAGTGTTGGATATTAAAGGCAGAAAAAAAAAAATGCTTTTGCAATATCATAATTTAAATCTAAACCTAAGGGTAGCTTGGGACATTACTAAGTAAGCAATGGCCTAGGCCTAGAGCTTTATGTAGACTCTTGACCTTGTGACTTCTTTTGCAAGCTGGATGGTTTGTGCCCAACAAATGGGTACTTAGACAGCAACAGGAAGCTACTAGAATGCTAAAACCAAAGACTTTAAATCCTTGAAGGTTTGATTAGCTTAAAAAGAAAGCTGGAATACAACAAGATGCTTCAAAATATTAAATTTCTTATTTGACACTTTCTTCTCTACTGAAGATCAGGAAACAGGTTCCCTTTGAAGAGTTCCTTTGAGAAGAGAAGCTTGCTGTTTTTACAGCTGGTTTCCTGTTTCTTGTATCAGCCATTTCAAAATGGTAAGGTCCTAATACCAAAATATTAATGATTTCTGGGCTATCCCCTGTGTTCAGGGGAGATTGTGAATTTTTTTAACATAATTTAGCAGTGCAAAGTCTTGGACTCATTCACACACATCCTTTTTAGTATTCAGCAGGTAGTTTATACTGCCTATAATTGTCTCAAAGAAGATCCAGGCCCATTGATGAATGACAAAGAAGTTATCCTTGAAGATAGATGTCTCAATTTGCCCAGTGAGTCTTTCAGTTAGTCAAACTTCATTAAAAAATACCTTAGATTCCCATGAATAATTCCTTTTCACCATGCAGCATAGAAACATCAAATTTATGTATTCTAAACAGTTGCCCCAACAGGAAGAGATCGTATCTGTCTTTATTAAGGTGCCAGGGGAGGGACAGAACTGTCAAAATGTTATATTCTCCACTTCTCCTTTAAATATCATTGGTTCTGCCACACCTCAGTATAAAAGAAAGGCAGTTTATTAATTTGATATTAAATGATTAATGATATTAAGTGTTAGCAAACTGGAAGGATCATAATGGGAATTACTGAGGGTAAGCATTAAAAAAAAAAAAGTGGGGGGCTTAAAAGGGTTAATGTTTAAGTTGTAAGAGATGTATTTTTTAGTAGTTTATGAAGGTTATCTAGAGCAGGAGAGTTTTGCTCTCCTGGATATAGGAAAGGCCCCAAATCTTTTCCTAATAGAGACAGTACTTTGAACATAATACTCCCTGATAAATGGCTTGCTTGGAAGGTGGATTTTCTCTGTGCTAGAAATGGTTCACTTCAGTTTGTTTTAGTTTTCCTTTGTGGTGCTTGACGTAGTTATTTATAGTTGGAGACACTTTATCACGTGATCTGTACATTCCAGGACAGATGTGTAGACATGGTGAGTTATAGAATGAACTTATCCTAAACTTCAGCATGAATTCATTCCTCCAGTAATTTTTTTGTGGGGCGGAGGGGGAAGTTTTTTTTACCACACGATCTTTGATAACACAGATCTGACAATGATCTGCCTGCAAAATTGGGGGTGTATATTTCTCACCAAGTAAAAAGTGAATTGCTGAGTGTACCTAGTTTACGGATTGCTCAAATGAAACAGTGACTTTTCTCTGATTAGCTTGGCTTTGGCACTACATTATTGTGACCTCATGCTGAGAAATGGATTCTTCCTGGAATACAGCCAACGTGTGGAAAGATGTCCTTGTCCAGAAAAACAAGCTATCAGGGATCATTAGAGAAAATGCAGAGAATTGAGATGACTAGTTTCAGTCTAAAAAAACACACTGAACTGCTGGAGCCTTAAACAATTTCACTGTATTGGAGGAAATTGTATTCTTATTAGCTCTGTTGACAGAAGGAGTTTATAGCGAGGGATGGACCAGTGAAAGCGTAAAGGCTTATTTTGGATGGTTCTTTTGGTCCCTGTCATGTTATTTTTACATCCCAATTACTGTGTAGGTGTTATGTTACACATCCATGTAGGCATTGAAGTATGTAAGTATAAGAAAGAATTTGGAATAAATATTTAAGAAGATGTCTACAAAAAGTCCTCTGTATTTATAAAATTTAATGCACCAATTTCATCATTAGTGCTTTGTTTTGTCATGCTCATTCAAAACTTGCCTTAACCTGACCAGAAGAAAGCAAGAATTTACTTTCATCGTCTTTTTACAGTGGTATACAGTACCTATGAACTGACAGTGACTATAGTGATTAACTTTTTTTGTTTCCTTTCATGTAGTATTATCTTTTGTATGCATCTGTATGCCTCATCATTAGAGGCTCAGCTGTGTATTCTGTGGACAGAACAGCTGTAGTCCACTAGTGTGTCAAGAAAACATCTTTATTCATTTGAGAATAAATATTTGATTGTTTTTATATTATAAGATGGTCTCAAATATCCAGTCATCAGATGTAAAATGGATAAGCTTTAGTGTCTTATTAATTAAAAGCGCAAAAAAAAAAAAAGGGGGGGGGGTGGAGCAAGGAAGTATGGTTCAGCTAGCTATTCTGTGCCATTCATAGCTTCTACTAGGAAAACACAAAATTTGTCCTTAATCTGCAGTGGAACAGTCAACTAGTTCCTGCTGCAGCTGTAAGGTTACATGGGATCAAGGAAAAAGCACTTGAGACAAACTAATAGAACATTTGTTTGTTCCTTTTCCCAGTAATTACTTCCTAAATGGTTGAGTCAGTCCATAAGCTATTAATTATGTAGGACATATCAAGACCGATAACACTTAACAGCAATTGTAATTCGGTCTGGTTGGGGAAGGAAGAGAAGTTAAGTGGAGAAGTCTTCTGTGACGGAAAACACAAAGGTTTGTGTTTCTCACGAGGCTCTCTCTTCTGTTCTTGTTTGGCCTAAGGAATCTATCTAGGTGAAAAAGAGGTGGAGGACATGAAAAATGTCTTCGTGAGGTGTAGTTGATAAATGATGTTGTGTGTAGTTTGGATGGCTGTGGACTCTTAAAGCAAGTGGTGTTCATAAAGCAGATAATATATCATGTAGATCCAGGCTTCTAGTACTATGGACTTTGTATTGTGCCGTGAATAATAGCTACAGCTTGCTAGGGCAGCGGTTCAATGCAGGTCATGTATTTAGAGCACATTGCACTTGAGAGCTGAACTCAAAAGCTTAGCAGCAGACTGCCTGAAATCTGCTTGAGTGGCCTTGAACAGTGTTGAATCAAAACTCTGAGCTTTTACTTTGAGAAAACTTTCCCCCTTACACCTCTGTGCTTCTCAGAACAGCATAGAGCTCTTACTATCAAGATATTTATCAGGCTGACAAACATCCCAGATTGCTCCATGCTTACCAGTTACTGCTGCTGGGAGCATCATAATAAGAATAGGCAGTATTACAGCAGCTCAGATGTCATTGCTGATGTTGTCTGAAAAGTCATTAAAAATGTAGTGTTAACCACAGAGGAATAGTTACTTCCGTAAGTGTATTATTACCCACCCTACCCATGGAACCTTAGTGGTTTGGGAGTGCCTGATAGTTCTTTATCAGGTGGTATTGTTTTTAAATCAGTTTTATAGGAGAATGTCTCTTTTTCCAGTTTTGCTCTGTTTAAAGTAACTCAGGTTGCAGAAATTGACTGTTTCTGCAGAGTTAATTTGACAGGAATGTCTAGCCTTGTGTTCTGTTACAGTGTCAAGGTTGCAGTGAGTACCTGCATGCTTAACATTTTCCTTGTCTCATCACATAATTACCTTGGTCTATTTTTGAAGGTGGCCAAGTATAGCAGGGAAAAAATTTTTTCTGGAGTACGTATTGCTGCCTCTGAGGGCAGAAAACTGTTTTGATTTTAAAGACAGAAATAGTGTTTGCTTATGGATCTCTATGACTAAGCTTTTATAATGCAGAGCTATTTGGCTGCAATAAAGTTTGGTTAACGAAGTTACCATTTTAAAAAAGAAATTAATGGAAATGTGTTGCTTTTAACTGTTGTGGTCACAAAGCTATTTGCTTCCACGGAAAATTAAGAACAAACAGTTGAGAACACAGCCAAAATGTAGTAATGTTCAAGCTTGCCTTGTCAGTATCATAAATAGAAATACCTTAACTTGTAATAACAAATATTTTAACCAGATAATTTTTCTGTCTTTGTTTTTAGTATGCTTGATGGTTTTCAAAGACTGAAGGCTTCATCTGAATGGATTTTATAAGAAAGTATGATTTCAGATAGCTTATAATGAAAGTAGATAATTGTCCCTCCATAAGAACAAAAACTTTTCTTTAGAATAAAATAATTAATTCTATTACTTAAGAATATTCTGAAACAAGTGAGGAATAAGCTGACATTTTCTGAACATGAACATTCAATATTTGAAATATACTTCTAAATTGAGTTTGGAGAATGTTCTTGGGAAATTAGCCAAAATAACAAATTTGGACAGAGAAGTGACAGTGTATTACAAATGAGGTAAAGCTTGATCGTCATGCACAAGTCTGCCTAGAATATACTTTACAACGTACATAGCTACTATTGTTCTCCTGTTAATTGTGCATATTATAGTGTGTGCATATAGTGTTGTACTTGACATTGCATAAATGTGAAAAATATCTGTTGTAAAGGGCGCTTGTGGGAAATGGTTCATGCTTAGCAGCAAGTACGATGCTATATATGCTGCTCAAAAGTGGAGTGTTTTCTGTCTTGTATAGAAACGTCTTGTTAAAAATTCTTGACATCTCTATAGTGATTTTCATCCAAGGAATACAGTATGGCCAAACTTGAGCCAAAGAACTTAAAATATATTAACTGCTTAAGTCTTGCAGTATCTTTTTAGCTTCATATGTGTACATTAAAGAAATGCTGTATATGCTACTGAAGTGCAGCAGTCTGAGGTAGAATTTGGTGACTGAAACATTTAAGCATTTGTTCTTCTCAGGAAAAAGCTACTCTTGTTTTAATAAGTATTTTTATTTCAGTTTGAATCATGCTGAAAGCAGTATTTATCTGAATGCATTATTTCAAAACATGCATCTTTCTAGAGTGGGTCTGTGTAACTCATCTTTAAAATAATTAAATAGCACAGTGCCATTGGGGATGCTTTGCTTGAATAATTTAGGTAATAATAATTTGAGTAGAAGATTGTGCATAAGGCCTGTTCAGTAGATAATTTCTTCATCTATGCATGGTCCAAAAAGTTGAACAACCCTAAACCAAGGAAGTTCTGTGGAAATTTATTCCATTTCTCTAGTCTTTTCACTACCAGGAAGGAGAGGGTTTTGTTGAATCTGTACACTAATGTTAGCGAGTTACTTGCTGAGAATCAAACCAAAAGACACTTTTCAGTTACCGTCATTTCTCGAGCAGAGATCTGATGCTGCTTTTGGTAGTATCTAGATTGCTCCAGTCCTTGAGCCCTGTAGTCTTCTGCTTGAGATAAACTGCAGTATGTAGACTCAGCGCTGCTGAAACGTGGAGCCCAAAAGGCTGAATTTCATTAAACAGTAAAAAAGCTTGACCTACTTTAATTTAAGGAGTGTATGTGTATGACTTGATAGCCTTTCTTTTCTTTTCCTTATCTTGCTTGCTGTGATACTGCATGTTGTACAGGTTGACCCAATAGTCAGGAGAATTAATAGAGAATTGCAAATCTGTAACTAAACAGCTTTGGTTTATGTATGGTAACAAATACAGGCTCTATATCTTAAAAAGATATATTTGTTAAATCAGGAGCATCATAGGCCATCAGTTAAAGAACATTAACTCTTACTTCTAAGTAAAGCTTCAGAGGCTTATTTCATTTAGAGAATTAGCTTGTTGGCTTCTAAGGATGGCACTGTAAAATAGTCCATAAAGTAGGACATACTGTTATTGAAACAGTGGGCTGCTGATTCTGGATTGGTTGTATTTTGTCTGCACGCAGCAGGGAGGCAGTGCCAGTAGAAGTCTTTACTTGGTTGTAATGTGAAGTGATTAAGTATTCCCCACTGGTTGCTAGTTTCCTGGCTACACAAGTATGTTGGGCTCATTACTTACTCCTTCTCAACTAGCCTTACATTCATTTTCACCTGCCTGAAACCTTTCACAGGTCCAGCTACAAATAAATCACTTTTAGTATATTCCCAGGGTAGTTTCAACTAAAAAAAAAAGTATCGATGTGAAGGACAATTGCAGTGTTGAGCTGTCATTCAGTCTCCACGGGTACCATGAAAAATTACAACCAATAAAATAACATTTTTCAAAATGTGACATTAGCCTTAAATTTTTCTTCAGTAGATGGGTCCTACAGAGAATTTCAGTTTGCTTGAGTACAAACTATTCTTCAAGCATTCAATAATAGGTTATAGATGAATTGCATTATTAATTTATAATAGAATAATTGTTTTGCTTCAGTCACTTTCAGCAGCGCAGGTGGTAATTTTCTCTAATTTTTATCATCTTAAAGATATTTCTCATAAAAAATGAAAAAGGTTATGTATTTGTTTAAAGCTGTCAAGCTATGAAATTCAGTATTCAAATAGGCTGATCTAAGACTTCTATTTCTAAGTGAGTAGACAGTGTTGCAAATTTTGTTTTATTTGATTGCCCTTTAAAGAAGACCACACCTGTTTTAAAAAAAAAAAAAAAAAAAAAAAGTTGTGGTTGTTGGTCTAGTGATTGAGACTTCACTTTTATATTCAGCTTTCTTGAACATGAATGTAGTTTTAGAGTGAGTTCTTTGCAGTGTTGTTTAAAGGTGGTTCAAAACTAAAGGCCAAATATGCATCTGGAAGTCATAGAATTTGAAAATGACTTTTATGCACTGTTTATGAATGTATATGCCTTGACAGTGTAAGCTGAGCAACATCAATATTACCGTGTCTATTATGGTTTTCCCACTGCACTGCAATGGGTAGACTGTCAGCCTCTTTGTTTCTGTCTTACCCATCTTTTTATTTTAGACACAGATTCAATCTTGTGTGTAAATCACTTGCTAAAGAAATTCCTTTTTGAATGTGTTTTTTGAGAGAAACTAATGACTACTTTCATATTGTTAAGGTCCTTCAAGTCAAGGATATTCTCTGCCTTTGTTGTGAGAGTCATTAGAACAGATCATTGTAACTCTTTAAGATACTGCTTTGCCAGTCTTGTTGCTATTCAAATGCCCTGTTGTGCATCCCAGAAAGTAATCAAAATCAGCATATTGAAGAAAATTTTTCATGCCTATTGTGGAGCTTAAGGTCTTGATGGAAATAGTAATAGAGTAGGTTGCTGTAATAGTTGATAAAACATCTTGAGATGAGAAGGGAAACATATTAGTGCCGCTGTTAAATGGATTAACTCCTGTATTTCAGGTCTGACTATTAAAACTAGTAAGCATGTGCTGAGGGTAACCCTTTACTGCTGATTTCACCTTCATTTATGAGAGGTAGTGGCAACCAAAACCAAGTGTAGGAAGAGAGCAAGGAGACATGGCGGTGAGCAGAGCTTTACAACAGACTGCACACTTTAGCAGTGTGGAAACATGCGGTGAAGTGGCTCATGTCTGCAAACAGAGTAGCTTGAGTTTGAGTACAGAAGATAAGAATTTGTGATATTTTTAGAAGCATATGAGTTTTTTCAAATGTTTTAAGGAATATAAAGGCATCATCTGTGTCTTTCTCCACCCCATCTTTTATTTATAGTTCTTCTCCATGTTTTTTTTTCCTTTTCAGAGCTTAAAAAAAAGGAATAGTTGGTTTTATCATAGCCATCTAGCCATTTCTATTATTTTAGCCCTAGAACAGCTGTAATGTTGTTATTAATGAAATATATTATTACTGAACAATAGCTTGTTTTTTCTCATTTGGTATTGCAAGTTACTTGCTTGTCAGGAAGAATGAATAACATGAGGGGGTCTGAGAATAGAATTGTATAGTGGAACTTCCAAGCGAGTATCTGTGGGTCTAATGAAATCAAACTTGACTGATCTTGTTGGAAAACTCTCAGGTGTTCATGTTCTTCCTGACTTGGAGGATGAAAATATTTGGAGGGAGAAAGTGATTGTGTAGAAGATGGCACCTACTGTGTTGAATACCAGAAGGGATTTCATAGTGCCGCTAGATACTGTGGGAAAGGGAGATGTGAAAGTGTGAAGAGCCACAAACTCATTTGCAGAGTTTATTGTTACCTTATAGCTATAAATTTATGCTCAGTTCTTCCTTGACTCTCAGGTGATGTTTAAGTTGTCCTTCATTTTGTGAATGGCCATTTCAATCAGAATTCATCTTTTGGTCCTTGGGAGGCAGATAAATACTCAAGTCTGGTGTTTTATACTATAGTACACTTAGAAACAGCTTATATTGGTTTAATTGCTGTATGCAGTAATTCAGTCCTTTACTAAAGGATCATCACAGAACATCTGAATAAGGACTCGTTACTTTGCAAGTTCTCAGCTGCACAGTGCCTTTTGCACCAGACAGTCTCTGTAATGTACTGTCTTTATTATAGCATTTCATTGTATTTGCTGTCTTTGTGGTTCAATTATGTACAGGCAAAAGCAATTTCCTCTTGGCTGCTCCCAAGAAGCCTACATTTCTGCCTTCTTGGAGGCAGATGTCTAAAACTTGGGGTCTGAGGCATTGAAGTACAGATGCTGTTGGTTGCAGCTGTCTGAGATGCATTGAGCAGTGAAGAACTTCCTGAGGTTATTTATGTACTGATTTTCAAGTTATATGTTTTTCTTAAAGTATTGGTACAATTTTCTCTAATATTCTTGAAGTATTTAATTTTATGCCCTCATATTCTCATCTAGATCAGTTCTTCTGGTCAAATATATTTCCATGTGAATATACTATATATTTCATAATATGAAGCATTAGTGCATTCTTGCTGTAGTTTTTTGGGGGTTGTTTTCTCTCATAGCTCTGTTGTAAGCTTTTATTGGTCCTTGAACCTCTGCTGCCCTATGGATAATGCTTAAACAAATATAGTGGTCAGTATCTGCCAGAGGAGAACAAACTGGTAATACTATGTTCATACATAGTACAGTTGAGCAGTTTTACAAGTGACTTTATGGAATAATTCAGCATTTCAGCTTGTGATTGAGACATAGAAAGATGATGTGACTTGATTATGGCAGATCAAGGAGAAGACCCTGTGTCTTCTGAATCCTGGTACATTGCTCTAATTTGTCATGCTGCTTAGACAAATAGAGCACACAAATTAGGAACTCTAATTGTTTCTCTAATTCTTTTCCCAAGCCATTATCCTACTAATGTCTTAGTAGGATAAGGATTTTATACAATATTATAGAAAGCTAGAGTAGTTCTTTCTGTTGTTAGGCTATGTTACTGGATGGTTTAAGTAAGTAGCTTGGCAATTTGCTTTGACGCTATGAAGAGAGAATGTCTGTGCATGCTCAGGAAGGTACCAGGAAGGTCTAGGAAATGCATATGTATCGCAGTGCATCTGGGCTGTGGGTAGTTAAAGGAGGTGCGTTACCAGTGTTGCTGCATGCCAGGTGTTTTAGTGCAGATGCAAGTGGTTATACAGAACTGGAGTGTAAGTATACTGGTGCGAAGAGGATGCCTTTGTGTGGTCCCCTGTCAAAATTTTTGGGTATTCATTTATGTAGTGTCATTTTATCATACCATAAAATTCATACAGGCAAGCACAGGAGTTCACTTTTAGCAACTGAAAGATTTTGAAGGCAATATAGTACTATTCAAGCAGGTCATCAACATGTGAGGTAATAGGCAGTTTTAATTACATAAAACAAATCAAGGTGTTGGTATTGTTTTTCTAATGGGGTTGGTAGGAAAAAAAGCGGAAGGGCTGTCTCCACAGAAAGTTACTGCCAGTACCTTGTTTTCTGTTTACCAGATGTAGTTTCAAACCTTCCCTCATATTCATGAGAGCAGTTTCTTTTGAAGTTACTTTACCATCAACTTCTCTGTAGGTGCTACCCATCTTCATTGTGCTTTAAAGTGCAGATTAATTGTACTGTGGTTGTCATCACACTTCAGCCTATCTCACTGCACAGAATGGTTAGTTGAGTGGTCACCTGTTTTCCATTTCCCAAGGTGTATTCAGAGGCTATGTCTGTTTTCTATTTGACGGAATTGAAGTATGTTTTGATACTGAAATAAAAATAGTGGCATTATTAGAAGTAAATGGCAATGGTACGAAGCACATTTTATATATATATATA
>VZSV01000070.1:162579-197783 GCA_013398735.1 Nothocercus julius
AAAAAAAAAAAAAAAAAAAACTTGGCTTTACTGAATTAATTGAAGCTAATTGAATGTACTGAATTAATTGAAATAATAACCTTCTCAACAATGACTTTGGTCTTTATGAAGATTGTATTAGAAATATGCAACAAGTGAAAGGAAAAGCAATGCCATCGAGGACTTGAGTGGTTTTGTGCTGAGTCCTGCGTACAAGTCATTCAAGACTAACTATAAGTTTTACAAACTGGGAAGCGCTGGGAAGCAAGACAATCTAACTTAAAATATATTAATTGGTCATGTTTGCTGGTGTGGCAAATATTAACATAGTTCTGACTCTGAGGAACTACAGTCTGGTGATATATTTTTTTTTTCTTCCTAATTCTAATTTATTTGCAAAGAGTTAAGTCGCTAACCAATCAAGACACACACTTGTCCTTTTGTATTTATTGCATCCTAAATGCTATATCAAATATCTTTAAGTAGATTGATAAAGTCATCTTAGTATGAAAATACTTCTGGCTTGATAGTTGACCTTGTCCCCCACTGCTCTTGATATCACTCATCAGCTTGGATAAACAGAAGCAGCGTGTTGCCTGTGCACACAATGCCTTTGGTAACCTGTTCCTGTTCCCAGATAGAAAAGCTCAGTGGAAAGTGATGGAAAGATTGAAAATACTGCTGAGTGCATTTTGGGAGCTAGAATGTTCTGTTTTATAGGGACATCTTTGTAACATGTTCATATACAATACATTTATGTAAAACATACTGATACGTATAAGCTATTTCAGTGCTGATTATTGGAGTTCATTGTTCTAAATAGCTGAATTTTTGCGGTAACTTACTAGTGGAAAATGATGATGAATTAAAATATCTTTTTTTTTTTTTTTTCTTGCAACTTTATGAGATTACCTGGTAACAGTCTGCATATAATCTCTTAAATTTACTGAAATTTCCTTTGCAGCTTTTTTGTGATAGAAATATAAATGCATGTGAAAAATGTGGTTAGTGTGCCTGTGCAATGACAATTGGCTTTGGAGGAGCTGCTCTTTATCTCTTCATATGACATGAAAGGAGAAGCAGAAGTTCATAAAGTGGTGGTGTTTTGTTTGATACAACTTGCTTGAGGGAGTGGAGAGGAATGTGAAAAACAGGTGTCTTACAGATTTCATGAGACATTCTCATTATATTCAGTTGCCTCAACAGATGAGTTCCAGACTACCATAAAACTTAACTGTTTATAGCCATGATCCAGCTTAGAGAAGAACACTGCACTGAAGGTGACAATGCTCTATGCAGAATGAATCTGAGCATTAGAGTATGAAAAGGTCTTCAGAAATAGTTCTCCTCTTGCCAGGCAGGGTTAAATCTTGTAGTTTGTAGTTACTTTTTATGTAATAATGTCTTATCTGAATAAGTTATTCCTTATGATAGAAAAAATATAGTGGTAATCTATTGTGTAATAGTGTTTTTTTGTAGAAGCAATGTCTTACGCAGTTTTTTGATGCACAACATAAAGAAATGGGAAGACAAGCTCCTTTGTGCTTGCAAAAAATAGAGGACATATCTAAGCATTGCTGCATATATGGACCTAATAGAGTTCTTTAAGTCTTCTTGTCACACCATAGTGTAAGCTGAATCTACATGAAATGAAGTCTTCAACATGCTCTCTACTTATATACCAGGGGAAAACAGAGTTGGACATACATCATAGCCTAGTGTTAGTTTGTTGCTAGACAATCATTAGACCAAATATTTTCAGTTCTGCTTTGGTTTGAGAAATCAATTTCCTTGGGTGTGAGACCAGCATTTCTGATCTTAAGTGCAAATATTTTGCCATAGATATGTAGAACAATCGTTGTTTTGTTGTTTCTGCTGCAAGTAGGGGATGCATAAGCATCTTGCAAGAATGTGTAGTGTGTTCTTTTCTGTGTGTGTGTGGTTTTTTTTTTTTTTTTTTTTTTTTTAAATATATGAACACTGTTGTTGTCATAGCCAACCAGTAGGTAGAAGTACATCAAGTACACAAGCCCTCTGGATATTTTAAGTCACAGAGCCTATTTCTAGTAGTTCTGCTCCAGTAAAATAGCATGTGGTCCCTTGGGGGCTGCAGTTTGAAGCACTGTCAACTGCTTGTTTTCAGTGTGCTCTTGGGGAGGGATCTGTTTTACATTTACAGCAGTACCTGATGCAACTCATGTTCCCTGTTTGCGTATTCATGTCCTTTGCTGAACCTGAAGGGGGTATAAGCACACACTTGAACTGTTGCATCCACTGGAAATCTTACTGTGTTCAATTGCTGTTTGAAACAATAGTAACCAGTGACAGACCGTTGAATGATGATGTGCTGGCACATGCAACAGAAGAAAAAAGAAACCTGTATTGTATGAATCTAGTATATCTTTTTTACAGTTTTTGTTTTTATCTGTCTTCGTCAAAATATTTTTATTTGGTTATTCAAGATACTATCAGACTGTACTTCAACATTTCACTTCAAAAGTTACTGTTTTCCCACATCACTGATTTCATGTTCTTCATTTAATGATTACGCATTTATTTAATAATATTGTTATGGATTCCATGAATTACTTTTGGGAGAAAGTGTTTGTGGGTGTGAGAAGTATGTGGGTGCTTCCATGTGTGAGGTCAAGATTGTTATTGAGATTACTTATGTCTATTGCATATGGATATCGTGCATGCAAAGCAGAAATGTGGGGGTGTGTGACGGTTAAAAATCTGTCTGCTTTCAGAGTGCTGCTAGCTTATGCTCAGCAAAACCCACTGATTTTTAGTTCTCAGGGTAGCGTGGAAATCATGTCTCAGACTAGCTTTCCATGAGTTTAGTTCTTTCTTTGGGATTCAGTTTAACTCCAAAATTCTGTTATCCTTTAAGCCCTTAGCTTTGTGTATGCGAGACTCAAGATCTTTGCATGTTTTCTGTAAATCAGCTCAGAATCATTAAAGATCAACTCTTGCTTCTTCACTCAGGTTTGTGAATCACCATGGTTTCAGGTTTATGATGCATTGCAGCAAGAAAGCTGGTATAATTATGGACACCACAGACACTCTTTAAGTTCTTCTCTTCTCCGTTTAAATTCACTGCCATTCTAGATTGTAACACGTACTCAGTCCTATGCATGGTCTATTTGATTCTTGTTGGGGCTTTGTAGAAGGGGGAGCGTTGGAGCTTAGCATAGCAGAGAACCAGAGTCCAGCAGATGGATTCACATTAAAACTGCATATTCATTTCCTGAAACTGAAGCAACTGCACATCATAGCATATTGCCACAAATGTGCCAGCTCAATGCTAACAGTCAAGGAAGTGAATGTGTAGTGACCTTAGTTGTCTTACTGGATTCCCTTTTGTGCTACTTCACACCTGGTTAAAGTTTTGTTTTTATCCATTATTCTATTACTGAGCACCTGATGCAGATTTTATAGGGAAATTGGGTAGCTGGTTATAACTTTGTCAGTTAGACTAGTAGTATTTTGTAGAGTGTCTAAAAAAAATGTCTAGTTTTATGTTCTGTGATGTTGCTGTATGGAAACCAAGGAATCCTGAGTAAGAAGCTTGGGATCATGCCACATCTGAAAATTACTGATCTTATGTTGAAAGAGTCATTGCAAACATAGATGTCAAATTTACAAATACTTCTGACCTTCACTGAAAGCACCTGACCTTTAAAGCTGAAGATAATGGCCAAGGTCTGGTTTGGTGATGTTTATTTTCTGCCTTGTCTGAGTGGCTTTCTTGTTTTGGAGAGTGTACTTGGTGAATCAGTTTCACTCCAGTTTCAGTAACTGCATGCAATTACTGCAGACTGTCTGAGAATGTCCAAGAGCACTGATGTTATAGAAGGGGTTTCTACCAAGACTGGTGCAGACCTATATGTCTGCCTTTGCTGTAGATACAGAGAACAAAATATTGGGCTTCATTGTCAGTGGTGACAATAACAAATGGGCATTGCTTGCTATGTGACTTTTTTTTCCCTCATTTGGAAGCTCAGATGAAGTGAGGATTGAGTATGCATTTTTAATATTTATCAAATGTATTGGTTACATATATATTTTATATTTATAATATGTGATATGTGCAATATAATTTGATATTTATATTTTATCAGATCTGTTCAGCCTCTGGGGTTTTAACGTTCTGTAATGCTTTTTGGATTTTGTTGCACTTTTAAATTTTAAAACCTCAGATTATCCATTTTCAGTACTCATCAACCCTTCTTATTCTGGCAAAACATTTCCCAACCCCCCCACTTCAAATGAGGACAGGATTTGCTCTGTTGATCAGTTTTGGGCTCCTATGTAGATATATGTGATGAGAAAAATAAAGAATAAGGGCTTGCTGATTTTTAGAAATGTCTTCATGCTTCACAGCGTAAGCAATCACCATCTGAGGTTTGTAAGAAAGTTGGAGTTGATATGTGATATGGAATTGCAGTCTGACCATGTATATAGTATGGCTGGAGGAAGGAAGTTAATTTCCTCTGAGGCATCTGATGCAAACGACTATAAGCGGTGGTTATCCCATCACTTTATAGTAGAAGAGAACGACTAGGATTTTCAAATTAATTATACTTTTTTTGATAGTTCCTTGTGTTTTGATAGTTGTGCTTGCTGAATTTTCACAGTTTTGAGTACTCTATAATAATGTTCTTGCTAGATGACTTGAGGACTGGTAGTGAAAGCATTATAAATGCTCAGTTTATTTGGCCCATACCTCAGTTTGTTTGCCTAGTACTTATTTCAGCAAAACATTTTTGCAAAAATAAAAATTGCCTTTTTTTTAGTGAAGATTCAGTTTTTTATTATTACAGGAGCTGTATGTCAAAAGAAAGTTTGACAATCTCTTGTTTGTATGATTTGTTACGTAGTCTTCGCAGGGATGATGCGGTGGTGATTCTGGTGGTTCAGGTAGCTAAGTTTCCAGGAAAGCCTCATCTATGTCATGAAGTTCTACTAGTTTTACAAGTAACATGATAGTAACAATATGTTTCTGCCTTTGCTCATGTACCACTTTTGCTCTGTACCAGCTTGAATGAAGCAAGGCTGTAGAACTTTGTATTGCGGCACAATGTAGCTGCTGCTCGGAAGCATCTTTTGCGTTTTGAGAAAGCAGGTTCTCCTGTCTTTGCCAGTTATTCTGGAGTTTATGTGGGGATTTGTTGCTTAATTTCATAGAAGTTCATGAAAAGAGTACTTTAAAGAAAAACACCTTTATGAAATAGTAGAGCTAGTTAACATTACAGTTTGGTTAAATTAGGGTTTTCCATTTCCAGTTCTGTCATTCCCCCAATTTGTTTTTAAACTAATTAAAACTTTACATCATCTTTGCAATTCATTGTCTCAGGCAGCCAAAGTGTCTTTGTATGGGCATGCTATAAATGTCTATGGCAAACACATATTACTGAATCCAGAACTCTACTATATGGATTGCTTGCTGTAATAGTTTTACCAGCAAACCTATCTGGGATGAAAGACCACTTTTTTTTTTAAAATAAAAAAAAAAAAAAACTAAGCTTTTGATGATGCAGCCTATATCGCTTGCCTGAAAACAGTAAGCTACCCAAGCAAAAATGTTCATAATGCCATAACTGCCTCTATACTACAGTTTTTGCTGGTATAGTTCCGTTGCAAAATAAAAGAAAAAAATCACACCTCTAACCAGCAGTGCTCTATAGGCCAAGGTTTCTCAAGCAGATCTGGACTCATTCGGGAATAGATGTAATAGAAATCTCACAGTATTAGTCATTCTTCATCTTTTTCAACCTAAACTGAATAACGTGAAAGTAACTAAACATATTTCCACTACTTATGGTCTAAATTGAGCTGGAACAGATTATGGCAGTTTTACATCATAAGCACAGTGAGGTTTGGTCAAATCAAATCATAAATCCTTTTCTTCATTTCCAATCTCTAATCTAAGCCACATCTAGCTAAGATTTTTTTCAACCCTTTTGTAAGTCTCTTTCAGTTTAAATATGTGTCTTTTGTCTTTCCATTCTTAAACTCAATAGTTCATGCAGTTCAATATAGTTCATAGCCCCTGAACATTTCCTTGCACATATACACACTATCTACAGCTATCCCTCAAGCACTAATGATCCTTGCAGTATAGCTGTGATGCTGTGCATTTCGAGTTGGTTCTGGAGGGCAGTTCTTATTACACAAATAATATGTAATGTTATTTATGGGGGGCATTTATATCTCCAGGAGTTTATTTTGTCTTGGGGATGGGTAAGGAGACGTACAGGAATGGATGAACGTTTTAAAACCTTGATGCCTGATTGTTATCTGTTTCCCTCCTTTTATCTGTTGTGGTACCATTGCAGATTGATTCACAAAAGAGCTCAGTTCAGACTGAAATACTGACAAACAAAAAACCCCATCTAGATTTTCCAAAGCGCTCAGCAGCCAGAAGGTGGCACAGACACAACTTGGGTTAAATTTTCCAAAATGCATGAGTGGATCACATCATAATGCATCTGAAGCTGAGGATTAGAACATTTAAGGTCATTTCAGGAAAAAAAAAAAAAAAAAAAACCTACAGTGATATAAATGACATTTTGTGTTATTGACAAAATATTAAGGTGGTACTTAACTAATGATTTGCTTGTGCTGTCCGCAGGTGGTTATTATAATAATGTTGCTCGGCTCTTTTTGCAGTCTGTCTGGTTCCTGCAATTACACTTAAATACTATCTGGTCAGGCTTTAAGCTGCCAATGATTCCTGACAATGTTTGTTAGTTACTTTATCAGAGAGAGAATCATGCTTTGTCTAAAAATTATCATTCATAGCTGCATGTGTGTCTTATCTTGCAAGAACAGGTTTTAAACTTATTTTAAATGCATGTGTGGTTGGATTTAAAAAGTTTTGTCAGGGTGCTTGGTTTTACCACGTTATCACATGATACAAAATGCAGCTTGATGATCTTATCAGTGTTAGAGTCCTACAGTCATCCCTACAGAGCACTGCAGAGCAGCATTAGACTCAGTGTTTTGTTTTCCTTGTTTTGGAAGCTACTTCTAGGGAACAGGGCGAGTGGGAACCCGTATCTTGTTGCACTGCTTGGAAGTTACCTGGGTTCAATGTTGTGTTGGAAGTCAGGTTGAAACAGTCAGGTTCTGACAAGGATGTTTGTCAAAAATGTTTACCTCACAATATTGTTACCAGTTTCATTATGATTGATGACACTTGGTTTGTGGTTTTAGGGTCTCATACCAAAGAGCAAGAAAAGGATCTTTACTTTTTGTTCCTGTATTCAAATTCAGTAGCTGAAAAATCTGTTGTCACACTTGTTGAAATTTCTTCAAAGGCAAAATAAATATAGAGAAAGTAGAAGTTGACATTCCATTCTTACAGTTTTCTCAAGAACAGAATTATATCCTTTGGCTTAGTAAACTGACTAGCTAAGAGTCTGAAGCATCTTACACTAGTGCTCATTTGTGTGTGTTTTAGCCTAGGCCACTTTAGCTTAAGTATAAACTTAAAGTCCTCACTTGGCCTGCAGTGTTGTCTGTTTGCAGGAAATGATGCTGATGTTCTAATTGCCAATTGTTCAGGACATAATGGAGGTTAAATGATGGCAAAATGCACAGCAAGCTCCAAAAATTCAGAAAGCTTGTGTGGAATCTGAAATGTTACTGTTTCCTCCCAGATCGGGATAATCCTTAGTTCTGTGTAGTTGTTACAGTTGGCCAAAGTCCTTCTGATAGCCTCATCAAGCTTGCCCTGCTTACAAGTCCCTGAAGCTGTGTCCTATAGATAGGCACAAAGTCTGCTTGTTGATTTTTAGGAGTACCCAGTGTTAATCCTCACAACACCACCAAGAGGTTTTGCAGGGTAATGTTTTAAATTTGGAGAAAATTAAGTCTTGATTAGCAACTTCTCCCACACAAAGAAGTCAGTAGTAAAATAAGATTTAAGCCCTCAAGCTTTTTCTAATACACTCTGCTCCTTCCCCACCACGCGCACTATTCAGTGTCACAGAGGGCATTCGCTCACCTTTATCACACACTTTCCCACAATCCTGCCATCTTAATGGCAGTCAACAGGAGCTGGGTTATTAGCTCCCTTAAAAACTTCCTCTGAACTTATTTTATTTCACAAAAGTGTTTGCTTTTGAGTTGTAATTTTGCCTCCATATAACTTATCCTGCCTGTTATTCATATGTCAAGAGTAAGCTTTCAATGCGATGAGCACTAGAGATATGCATACAAGAGTTTCTGTTTTAAAGAAATTTCCATCTGAACCTACTAGACAGTTTGTAAAAGACATTATTACCCCAGTGTGAGGGAAGGGAAGCATGGCTCAAAGACTGCTTAGAAAGCTTCAGGGTGATGTAGGAATTGATAACCTATCTCTGCCCATCCCATGCAAAAACATCCAAAAGAGTCTTGCTCTCTCAATTAAAATTAGAAGGCTGCTTCAATTTAAAAAAAAAAAATAAAAAAGTTATGTGAGAGATTTTTCTCATAAATGCTTGTATAAAGGGACCATTTTTTTAATTGCTCTGAGTCTCAAGCTCTTATCTTCACTTATCTTCATGCCAGCTAGTACTTACTTTGAAGATGTGACAACTTTATGAACAGTTTTGTTATGTTCTGCATGCTGAATCATACATGCAAATACCTACTCCCTCTCTATTCCCCTTAATTCACTGGCTATTTTAAAATTGTTAAAATGTTTATTGAATGATAGTTAATTTAGGTACTTATGGGGAAAAAATGTCTTAAAAATTGTTCAATAACCTATGAAATTTATGCTATTTCTTGGACAGACATGCATACTAACAAAGCACAGTAAACCCAGAACAAGAAAACAAAGAAAAAAAAATGAAAGTCTTGAGCTAAATTTTCAATACTCTTCATTTCATTTATTTTCACTTTTAGAATTGATTTTGGGGTAATAGCATGCTGACGTCTTGGCAGTGATGATCTGGTTCTAGTTGGGTACCAGTTACGGAGAACTTTGTGTGGAGTGTGTGGTTTTTTTTTTTTTTTTTTTTTTTTGGATCCCCCCTCATTTTATGTTTAAAAAAAAAAAAGGTTCTGATTGGCAAGTGATCACGCAATGGCAAAGACAGTAATTTGTTTTAGGACTCTTGCAGTATTTCTTGGCAGTTTTAAACAAGTCAAAAAGCAGGCACATGTTTAAAAGTTAGCAAGATTCCTTTTTTTAATCTGGAAAGCTTTATTTTGTTTCTAAAATAGGATTGCAGAGCTGAACTAGGTTTTTTCGTCAATCCATGTTTTACCAGAATATGCTTTTCATTCTATCATGGTGAAAACAGAAAATGGTCAGCATTTCATCTTAAAGATGCCGGTACCGCAAAGATTGTGGCTGGGATCTATGGACTGAATCAAAGAGCCCCAAATTCTTTCACAGACCTGATTAGAAACACTTTAAATGGTTAGGGTGGCAATCAAGGAGTGTGAATGCTGAAGAGCTGTGTTGCACAGGGTGTCTTCTGAGGTGTCTGTTTCTTTGGTCCTATGGAAAGTTTTGTTGGCTCTCTGAAGACTTTTAAGGGAGATAGGAAAGACAAAATCTTATTGTGCGTTTAAAAAAAAAAAAAAAAAAAATCCTAAATGTGCTCTGGACTTGAATTTTCAGATTACGTTTTCAGTTCTTACTCTGTAATGGTACAGAATAAGAAACTTATCGTGCTAATAATCTCTTGTTTTTGCCAACTGAAACTATCAGTGCCAACCTTCTGCCTCTTATCTTGGCAGCAAGTACCTGGAGATAGTTTGGGAATTGGTGAGTTTTTCTCTCTGTTTCCTTGCCAGAGAGGAAGCATAAATGCCTTTCACTTAGCTCTCTCCTGGTATTCTTTAATCTACCTGTTGTTCTTGTACTGCTGGCTATTTCTCATTACATATGTATACTTGAGAGAGTAAGTTTAAATTTTTCTTTCTCATCTCTTTTTTTTTTTTTTTCATAGTTTCTGGCTTGTAACCCCAGTCTGTTTTTCAAACGTAAAACCACCAGCAATGGGTTGTTAAGCTCTTTTAGTGCTATGGTACAGATCCACAGTACCAAGGAGCAAACTCAAATACCTGTGAGGTGCAGAAACTAGTAAGCACTGTAAAAACTTGAATGGGCTGTGCAATGCCGTAGAGAAAGGCACGTTAGCAAATTTTTTTCTTTCCTCTCTGCAAAGAGTAAGATCAATAATGAGTCGCTCCACTTTTGGTAATCCTCTTTCCTCTCCTGCTGTTCTTGGGTGTTAATCTTCCTTTGAATTTTCTGGTGGGGTGGCTTGTGGGTTTTTTCTTTTTTTCTTTTTTTCTTTTTTTTTTTCCTCTTGTGTGAATGTTTGCATCATATGATACCATAAAGATATTTATCTTTGGACTTAGAAAATGCAATGAAATAAATGTTGAGTTAAAAACAACACCTTACTCCTGTTTAATAATTTTGTTTAGTTATACTTAATTACACAGATTAGACTGCTCTGACATATGATCTCATATTTTGCAGTTCTCTCTTGGATGATGAATTGAATTTTGTTTGCTCAATACCTGGTACTGTGGATACAAATATTAATCGATAGGAAACAATAACTGTTTTAAAATGGAACAATATGTTATACAATTTAAGAAAGTGTCTGAAAAGTGGAAAACAATCTCTGTTTTTAATTCAATGCAACATAAGTACTTTCTAAACTGTCTGTCTCGGTAATGTGCAGTAGCCCACGCTGAGAGGGTGTCTGGCAGGGTTAACCCTGCCAGGGCTTGGGCTGCTGTTAGGGAGGATGTGCGGTGACGGCAGCGCTGCTGTTCAGCCAGAACCATCGGCTCACTTTGGGCCGTCGACGCCAGTCTCACGCCGGGGCCGTGGGCACTTCTGAATCTTCAGAGTTTTGTTGCTAACTCAGAGTTTCTAATGAAAATGTCTAACTGGTGCCAGAGGGATGACTAGCTGCTGGAAGTGGACAAGGAATTCTTTGACTTGTTCACTTGGCTGCTGAGAAGTCCATGAAATTCTAAAGGAAGCTAGAACTAAACTTCTAAACTTCTCTCACGTTTTGAGAATGAGTGAGGCTCCTTCTGTTCTTTCTATTCCTCTGTTCTTTTTACATGTTTTGACTCCTAATTTATTAATTAAATAGCAACTGCAGGATTCAGCCCCGTGTATTTGATTTCCTGGACTTCTTTCTCAAGGTAGTAGAATAAATTGAAACCTCTTCCATGAACTCAAAGGTACATGATCAGACTTTTCGGACTATGATAGTTTGCTAAATTTGACCTATATATTTCAGTAACTGTCTCTTTAACTAGGCTTCTTAAAAGAATTATTTGATCTTAACACAATTTGACGCTCAGAAAAGTTATTCTTTTGGTGGGATAATTGATTAAACTTAATTTTTTAGTCATAATTGGAATTTGTAATTCACCATATTCAGCATTGAACATATTCTGCTTTTGTAGTTATTTGTATTATCTGGCTGAGATTTTAGTCTGCCACTGCAGTTGTAGCCTCTGCACATTTTTTGAAGTTATTTGTGGCTTTCTGTTATAAAATGAGGATCTTACGGTAGAGTCGAGTACACTGAAAGCAGTGCTCATTGCCCCCCCATCTTCAGCTCTTAAACGCAAGCATGCGAGTACTTCCTTAAATTTAGTGGGGCTGTTCCTAGGTGTTTGGCATGAATACTTTACTGGCTGAAGCAGGAGCCTGCATCTTGTGGTAATGAGCCCCTTGCCTTTGGGTTTTCTAGCTTGGGCTTGGTTCTGTTTTTATTCACACCAGCATGACTCAAGTGGAAAAGCAGCATTATATAGGAATCAAACAACAACCCCCCTGCCACCTCCCCTTGCTCCTGGCTGTCATCCCAACTACCTCTGAACTGTTATTACTAACAAGTCAGTATTATTCTTTCTTGTAATGAATGAATGACTCAGTTGTGCCAAATCACTGTGGGTTGAGAATCCACATCCAAAATCTAATTAAATAGTTTGTGTCTGATTCTGATTGTATTTGCATGCTGTAAATCAGGCTCTATGGAAATGCATTAAGTTGTTCTTGTTTTTTTGAGGTGCGAGGCTGTGGCGTCGTTTGAGAGTGGAATGATGTGTGGGAGCCTGTCCTGCCAGATTCAGGGGTGTTCGTGCTCGCGTCGCCACCGGCGTGTTGCTCATATTGGGGAGCTGCTTCAGCACTTAGTGCCTCAGTTTTTCCATTTTAAAGCAAGGATGATGATATAGCAGAGCCTCAGAAGGGACCTGCTAGTTGTATTAAATTAATCTGTAATGAATGCTGCTTGAGCTGTGGACCTAAAGCATTGCAAGGGTTAATTGACTTGCATGTAACCGAGGAGCCTGCCTGTGCTCCCAGTGTAATGTGCAGAAAAGATGTTAGTGTCTAGTCAAATGTTATTGTCTCCAAGCCAGGAAAGTATCAGCTGGCTTTGGAAAAATTACCCCTTTCTCAATGGGGAACAGGAGTAAGGGAGACAGAAAAATGAAACTCCATGTTAACTGTCCCTTTGGCATTTTTGTCAAATGAGGTTTAGTATCAAGTGTTTCTAAAAATAGATACCAATTTCTTTTTTTCCTCTTTAAATATAATGTTGCAAAAAGACTGTTCTGGAACATATAGCTGGTTCAGGGTTTCGAAGAGCAGCGTGCTGATAGTGTCCACATGAGAATAGCTGCAGCTGATGTACCAGTGTCCCCACTAATTTGGGCTGGAGTTTACGTGACTGTAGCTGGCAGTCTGCACTACTCAGCCTCATAATCCAGGTCTAGTGGGAATTCCTTTCCCGGATTTTCTCCTGAGAGGTTATGGGATGGGGGGAATTAAACAAATCTCTAGGTAGTCATGATGTCATGATCGGTTTCTGCTGTTACTGCTACCTGTCAGGCACTATTTGAGTTGCACAATTTTGAATGTTTTGCTTCTACTTTGTGGGTGCTTTTGCGTTGGCATCATTACAGATTGGTTTGCTGAGAGAATTTCTGCTTGTTAAGATTTGTATGTGAATCAGGTGGGAGATAGCGGGGTTCTACTTAGTGTAAGATTTGTGGGAATGCCCTTAAGAATAGGTAAACAATGCAAAGTTGTAAGGAAATAAATGTTTAAATGTAATATGCAGGCTACTCTAGGAAATAATTCCTAATCGCTGGGCTGTCGTTAATGAACAGAAGTCCTCAAAAGTGCTTAAAAGCACTATTTGTTGTTTTTTTTCTGAAGGTAATCAAATAGGATCTGTGCTGTTCTCTTAATGACTATTTACATTTCAATTATTCAATTGAAAGACTATTGGATACAGTAATTACAGAAAAGTTTTAATTAGGTACTGTTTATTGAGATGATTTTTATGTAGATATAACTTTAAGAGCTGTTTTTTGAACCATAGTGGTACATGAAAGTTTTCAAGTTTAACATTTTAGGCACATTTTTGTTGTGTGTGTATGTGTGTATATATATATATATATATATATGTGTGTGTGTGTGTGTGTATATATATATATGTGTATATATATATATGTGTATATATATATATGTGTATATATATAAAAAAAAGAGTAACCAGCAACTTTGTTGCATGTGTTTAACAGCTTCGCCTTGATTTTGCTTTGGTGTACTAGAGTTACACGATAGTTGCATGATCTAGGTACTTGTTGAGGTAAAAATATTGGGTGTAAATGTATGTGTCCACCCAAGTTGGCAGGATTAGCCTTCCCTTTCTAGACATGCCTGAGACCCTCACCCCCCACTGCAGCGCTTGTCTGGGATGGGATTTTTGTTGTGTTTGTCTGTGTTGTGCTGAGGTCACTTCAGTGCTCATCTTGCTCAGTGCCACAAAGCTCTGCGGTGCTGTTGAGTGCGATCTGTGCTATTTGTGGAAAGATGCCTGTGTAGGGTTTTGTACAATTTGCTGGGTGCCAGGGTTCCTCCTTACACTGTTTCATTAGAGATGCAATAAGCAGAAAGTTGTAATAGTAAGAAAAAAAATAAAAGTTCATCGGATAGCTTAGCGTAAACGTGAGCTACAGGAAGACTGTAGTATGTTAATGTGTTGAGCCAAACGGTGGAAAGCCCAAGCAGGATGCTTGGATGTGATATGCAGGCTTCTCTGTGTAGCTCATGGGAGTGTGTATTTCTTCCAGTGTTGAAGAGGACCTGGTGTGTCCTTCATCTTTCATACTGATTTATCACTGGTGTGAAGCATTGCAAAGGCAGGATGCTGCTGATGTTTTCTTCTGTGAAAAGAGTTGTCATCTTTGGTTGTTAGGTGGGGTTTCCCAAATGCTCATTCTCAGCCAAGTTCATCTGCCTTCTATAAAAATGCCTTAACACCCATTGCACACATTTGGATCTTAACAGCTTCTTCAGTTCATCAGCCTCAGAAATCGCCTTGGAAGGAAATGGTGTGAAGAGCCAAGACTAAAGGAGTTGAGAGAAAAAGGGAGACTTTATTTTTATTTTTACTTCAATGTCAATGCAAAGTTGGTTTCTGTGTGGACTGCAATAAGGAAAGGAGTGTAATGAATACTGAAGGAAAGCAGGTAACTTGTTTGAGTATTAAATAAATTGGTCAGATTATTGTTACTTTGGAAGACTAAATGTAAAACAGTAATTTCATTGCATCCTGAAGTTCACCCTTTCATGTGTTCTGAATTAAATTAAAAATGAAGTGTCACCCCAAAAGGGGCACCTGTGCTCAGCAGTGCAGACTGGCAAGGAGGCCTCATGAAATGGTATAGACCATGGTAAGCCAAGTTAGAAACTTAAGAAAATATCTCTGTGCCAGGACAGTCTGTAAATTTCTCTGGGGAAATCCTGCAACCCTGCAAGAAAGTTGACCTCATTTGCATGTTTTGATTAAATTGCTGTCAGGCTTTTTCTGGCTTCATATAAAAAACAAGGGAATAATTTTCCACAGAAGTACTAGGAAATTCTTACTGTCAGAATATATTTCTTATAAATAACTTTATAACTGAGGAATAGGCTTTTTGTTTATTAGTGCCCAAGTCTCTAGGGGAACGATGTGGTGAGTGTGTTTTATCTTAAGCAGGAAAGCTTTCCATGTATATTTGTATTTAATGAAAAGTTCATCAACATCCAGAGTAAATTCTTGAGGCATTTATTAGTTAACCAAGCTTTTGACATCATTCCAGCTGGGAGAATTTTTCCTACAAGTTTCACAGTTCAAGTAAGAGCACAAGTGACAGGGATGGTTCATTCTCCGCATTTGTTGGGGAATCTTTAAAAAGTGGGGAAAGGGACAAAAATCTTATTGCCCCCAAGGGAGGGGAAATCTAGATGTAGAAAAGTGGAGTGTTAAACCACTAGTATTTTTAGGTACAAGATAATGATCTGCACAGCAGAATTTAGCCATCGGGAAGGCTGCAGTTTTCAGTACCCATTAATTGGTGTCAGGAATACCTTGAATAAGGAGTAGCAGAGTGTGTATCTGTAAATACATAATGCACAAACCTAAAGAAAGGAAAATGGACCATGCTCAAACCTCTCAACTGCAGTGGCCTTTCTTCAGGGTGCATTTATAAATAAAATTATAATTTCTATCACGGCATTGCCAATGAACATAAATACAAAAAGGGATTTGTGTCTATAGCAGTGGAAGTCAGATGAGTGGACTAGCCGCGTTCTAGCATCTCTGCCCTTTGGAGGAGGAAATGGGAGTTTTACCAACTCTAGCCCTGCCTGCTTTACTTGTCATTCCTGCAGACTATCTAGAAATACTTATCGGACAACAATTGCTTTCCAGAATGAACTATGTAATTAGAAGTACTGTATGGAGGAATGGATATAGGCTTCTTAACTGTTGTGTAATTGTAATACCCAATTCCCTCTCATTTTTAGACTGTTTGCATATTGCTGGTGGTATTCACTACCTAAATAGTTCCAGTGAGTGCTTCGTACTGTTGCAAAACTAGGCATATTATCACAGATTTTGTCATTACATACATTTTCGTTTTAAGTGTTGTCCAGGTAGGTATAATCAATATTGACTTAGGTGCACTTTTTTCTTTATTAGATTGTTATTTTATATGTATGCATTTTCTGAATTGTGACACTGAAAGAGAGACACCATGATACAGGACAGCTTTCATGATGCTAGTCTGAGTCTAAATAAAACTGAATGCGAGAAGTAACTTAGGTGATGGCTTGTTTCCTGCTTGATATCAGCAGGTAAGAAATAATCTTGGGAGCTAGGTTTTATATATTGAGCCCTTTCATCTTGAAATACATCAGAAATTAGTTACTGAGTTTTAGCTATATGTTTCTCCCTTTTAAAAAAAAAAAAAAAAAGACTCATTTGTTTCTCAATTAATAGGGCTAAATCGAATAATAATAAAGTTCTTGTATTCTCTTCTGTGATGTTCAGTTTCTGGATTAGGCAGATGTATCTTAGAGCTATTAGTCACCTGACATTTCTCATTAGAGAAGCAGTGTTCTCCATTACTTCTGACTGCTGAAATCGGTGCAGATTTATTTCTTCTTTTCGCCCTTGTTTCATTTTTAAAATCTCAGTCAGACTCTTTAACTCAAAATTAAGACATAACTTTAGAACTAAAAGAATTATTTTGCCCTATTCAGAATTTCTGGTTGTCGTTTTTTTGCTTCACAATTCACATGGAAATCGACTGTTTGCTATGCCTGCAAAAATCCAACCAAATTTTATATGAAACTGGATGAGGTTTGACTATTTTTGTCATTTCTTATTTTTCATTAATTGAAATTGCCATCTGAAGATACCTTTTTCATGTGGAATGTTTTGCTTGCTTGTTTCTCATTGCTTAGACTGTTTTGGATAGGGAGAAACTTAAAATGCACTAGTCACAGTGGTCAGCTTTATGGTTGTTTCCTTTTCGCAGGTGCTTCAAAAGTTTTTTTTTTTTCCTGCTTCCTACAGTAAAAAAAAAAATCAAGAGCAGAGAGTGTAGACTTCTGTCATCTTAGAATTTTCTAAGAAAAAGGGCAATATTCCAAACAGCATTGCGTTAACCAAAATGTATGTATGTATGTGTTCCACTGGTTGCAACTGAGGCTCTTTAGAGCTAAGCTGTAAAGCTAAATATTCAAATGGCTGTGTAAGTGGTGGTAAATGAATTATGCTGCTTTCCACTCTCATCACTAGAGTGTTTTATGGTTTATATTGTCCTTCTGTTGAAGGTGGAAACTGTGTGGCCTATAGAATTACTTTGTGCCCTACTCCCTAAGTCACTTGTTCTGCTGCTTGAATATTACAAAGTCTGCAAGTATTACCGAAAGTAGGAGGTGGTTCTGCATTTGCTTTAAAAACTGTAATGCTAGATGTGGGACTGGGACAGCAAATAGGTTTCCAGTTACAATTGAAAATCCTGTTGCTCACTTAAAGATGAGGTATCTTGAGGTATCAAGGCTGAGAGAGCTGGACCTGTTCAGCCTGGAGAAGAGAAGGCTGAGAGGAGACCTCATTAGTGTCTATCAGTACCTCAAGGGAGGCAGTGAGGAGGATGGCGCTGGCCCCTTTTCATTGGTGGCCACCGACAGAACTAGAGGAAACGGCCACAAACTGAAACACCAAAAGTTCCACAGGAACTTTAGGAAAAATTTCTTGACCGTGAGGGTGACAGAGCACTGGAACAGGCTGCCCAGAGAGGTTGTGGAGTCTCCTTCTCTGGAGACCTTCAAGACCCGCTTGGACGCAGTCCTGAGCCACCTGCTGTAGGTGACCCTGCGTGTGCAGGGGGGTTGGACTAGATGTTCTCTAGAGGTCCCTTCCAACCTTAAGCATTCTATGATTCTATGATCTTTGAGTTGTTGTCAAAGTAACTGTGTGAAGTAATTCATGGAGTGGTGAATGTTCCTTTGGCTGCTGAAGCTTCACCTGCATGTTGGACTGTAAATTGTGTTGTAGTAGTGAACCTTAATTTGGACATAGTCCTGTTTGAACTGAGATCTATCTCATACCCAGGCAAATAGAGTATTTTATGCCAAAGCTGCTACTTCTCCTACCTTTTTCCAAAGTATATAATCAACTGGGGGGGGAGGGGGAGGGAAGTCAGATTTGCTCTTTTTCCAAAGAGATGTGAGCTTAAAGTTTTCCTCAAGTGTTAGAAGTATTTAAGTCTTCAGTCTCATCTCAGCTTTGCCGATGAGAAGGTGGAAATGCAAGGCATCCTGTGAATAGTTGTTAGTAAGAGTGAATGAAACCCAAGGTGTCCCTGAGCTATGCAACACATTGCAGATGACTCAGACCTGCTTTTGAGAGGGTCAGATCTTCTGCTGTCCTTTGTCAGCTTGAGCTGGAACTGTCTGTGTCTCGTATTCATCTGGGCATGCCCTGCGTTCCCTGTTCGAGCCTTGGAGCACTCATAGTGGGAAGGAGCAAAATCGCACACAAAAAAGGTATTTTGAATCTTGTAGTCAGGGATACCTTTAAAACATATACCAGCTGGAGGGGCCAAAAAGCAATCCATTTCGACCAGTGCACATCACTGCATTCATAAATAAACTATCTCTTTCCTTTTAGAAACTCCACTGGAGTATTAATTTGTGTGTGGCTCTTGGTCACCTCTTCTCCCAAATGTTGCACACCATATGCAATAGTTGGCAGAAGCTTTAGGAATATTGTCTAACATATTAGACTGGTTCAAAGCACAAAGCCTGTTAGTAAATTCTTATAAGATTTCTGTGAGAGCTTACCACCACTTCTAATCAGCCTGAGTGAAAATGTAAGATACAGAAACTAAATAAGCCCTTTAAACAGGTTGAGAATAAGGACATTTAAGGTCGGTCTGTTTCACATCTTTATGCCATTAGTCTTTAGAGACATCTGTAATTCAGACAATCCTAATATCCTTTGTGTTTTCCAGTTTTACATTTTGGCATCATATTCAGAGCAATTGTCCAAAATGTTTAAGGAGGAAAATAAGACTTCTGGAAACAGTACTGCAGTGCTGTTGAGCTCCAGGGTCCCGTTTGCTTTGAGGAAATACTTAAACAGCTGAAATTGTTGTCTCTCTCAATGGCCTAATTCATTCTTAGAACAGGCCAATGAGACTTCTTTTTTGCGATTTGGATAGCATTCAGATCTTCAACACCCATTTTATGACAGAAAGTGTCTAACTTTTGTTATTCATTATGTATACAGTAGAGTGCATCAAGAAAATGTACAAATTAAATTTTCTATTTTCCCTTCATCAATTTCACATGGCCTTAAGTGTGTTTTTTCTATCCTCAGCACTTAAGAAATTTCAGAAGTTGAGCATGTTCGTACTTGTTGCATGCAGCAGCTCCAGCTGAGCCAATTTATAGATACTGTAAAATTTCTGAATTGATATCAGTCATGTTGCAGGATGACTCGAGCATCAAAATCAGTGCAGGAAGGAGTTTGCTCTTTGTCAGACATGTGGAAATGTTTTGTGTAGTGAATGTCAAGCAGAAGAAAAAAAAAAATGTTGTATTTCCTTCTTGTACTGCATGATTCCTCATCTAAATAGCCTAACTTACAACCATGAAGAGTTAACATTCATGAGGAATGTGTGGAAACCTTACATAACTCATTCAGTCTCATCTCATGGGTGTTTCTCTGTACACTCTGCCAGAACTAATTTCACGGTTTTGGAACAACTCATGGTACAAAAAGAATACGTAATGAGTTGCCGTGAGATATGATTGTTTCCCATTTGAGAGACAGAGACCTGTAGCTCTCCAGGATTTAAGAATCATTTCTCAATTAAGCACAGGATGTGTAGCTTAAAGGCTACGTGGTTCATCTTGAATACATCAGGGTTTGGCAGTGGAAGGCATACCTATTGCAAGAATTTGAGATCTGCTTCTCTTTCCCTAGCATCTTTTCCTCTGCTAGTTTATAAATTCAAAGAGACTGTAAGCTTGTGTAGACAAAAACACTGACCTGGCATGGTCTGTCCTATCCTGCACACTGAGCCCCTGTCATATCTTAGAGTTTGAAAACAGACAAAGCTTTCTGGTGCTGTCAAAAAAGTCATCTCTGAGAAAAGAAGCAGCATCCAAACTGTCAAGACCAATACTTGCTCCCTCTCAGCCAGTGATGCTTCACTCGTGAAGCCTGCATAGCAGTAAACTACTTGAATTATCAAAAGAGGTAGTCTGTACAAAATGCTAGCAGAAGCAGGGTTTAGGGAAAGAAAGCTAGATGGAAGTGGGAGTGATGAGAATGAATCTGCTAATCTTTAGGTGGAATATTTACTTGAGAGGTAACTTTGGTTCCCTCTGGAAAAGCTGAATTGCCTTTCTGGGAAAGGCAGAGAAAAATGCTATCCCAGATGGATGAACCCTTTAAAAATGTGTTCAGGGTGCAGTTTAGAAGGTCATGGCACATCCGGTATCGTTTGGAAAAACAGCTCTTGATCAGTCAAATCAAAGTCATACGAAAGGAGATTTTATTAGTTTGCTGTTGCAGAGACAGTGCTAATGAAGACCATGGAATTCTGACTCCTCCCATCTCCATATTTTGGATTGATTTGAAGAAGAGTTAAAATTCAGTTGGATATCGTTGGCAAGGACTCATTACTTCCTAAGACAGGAAGTAAAAGGGAATTTAACTGGCCCATTTTTGCTCAAATCTTTCCAAACCATTATTTCAAAGCGCAGGAGCCACTTCAATTCCAGTGCATTAGGGCAGCCCTAAATGCTGAGAGAAATTTATGAGCATCATCTGTAGCTCTTGGGGGGTAGAACAGTTGGAATTACTAGTAAAACTTTACTGCCGTAAAAACTTGGTTTCACGTTCAAGTGTGAATGGTTTCAGGGGGATCTCCTTCAATACACAGAAGTACGTGATGTTTTACTGCATAGCCACGTGGCCTTTTAGTCTGCTTAAGTCTTGCACAGTAGATTCAGCCTGGTGATTCACTGTTTTCATCTTCATGTGCTAGAAAAAAGGTAAATTTCTTGACTGTTACTTACCTTGCTGTTGTCCAAGGTGAATAGTTACGGACACGACTTTTCATGGCAGGAGAGAAAGGGAGAACAGGCTGAAGCAGGAATTTATGACCTTTTTATTCCTCATCCTAGCCACAAGGTCAGGCTTAAGTTTTAAGAAAGAATTATGCTTTTCCTTATGGGCAAAATTCTCAGGGAATGACATGATGGTGGGTACATGAAATAATTTCAGATAACTTAAATTTTCTGTGAGATTGGTGCTGAAGTCCTGCAAGTTCTTGGGAGGACTCCGGGAGTAAATTTCAATGCTTAGTATCCCAGATACCCTTGTGGTGAAGGAAATTTTACTTTGGTAAGTCAAATGTGACACAGTAGAAAATTACACCTTTTTATACAAAAGCTGTGCTTTTCACATGAAAAAATAGTTATTTTAAATGTGGGAAAGAGCCAAAAGATACGAGGCACAAACATACATTCTCTCTTTAGAAAACCAGTGAGAATAGAGATGCAAATTAGTTCACTACACAGATCTAATTAATTAGTCTTTTTTTTTTTTTTTGGTCTCTTTATTCTTCTTACCTTGAATTAGTTGTATTATCCTTTGGGCTCCTGCTGACTTAATATTTTCAGAGAACTGCTTGCAGTATTTGTTGCGTCAGTACTCTATGCATTGTAGCTACTCCAAAACCATCACTGATTTTCATTAGAATGGTATTTTGGAGCTATTTTGCTTCTCATATTTCAAAGGACAGCTGAAAATTAAGTGAATGCACCCTGAGACATCAACTGTTACGTATGTTGAAGGAATGTTCTGCAGAGATAGACAAATAAGCCAAGCATTATCTGGAGCTGGAATCTAGATTTGATCAGGGTTTTTAATCATTTCAAAGATGATTTTGAAGTGAGGGGGAGGTGTTTTTTGTCTTTTTTATCTTTTTTTTGCATTTTTCCTTTTATTTATTTTTGCTTGTCTGCTTTAGAAGCAAAGGAGGAGAAGGAAACATTGTGGCAGAATAAGCAGAAAATAATTCAGTGACTCCCTGTTATGTTCCCCAAGAAGCAGAGTTAGACACTGTACTGCTATTTCAGTCAAATCTTCATTTCAAATACTATGTCAGTGTTTGTAAATAAATAATATGACATAAGTTGACTTGTTTCCAAAAATAGTTACGCTTAGTGACTGCTGAAATGCAATAATAAACTGCATTGTAGTCTGGAGAAATAGCTATAATGCCACCATGGCTTGTTATGAAATGATTTTTCACTTACCAGTCAAGCTAACTATCAGTTACTGGGTAGGAGTTATTATCTGTATTTGCTCTTCAAAGAGAGAAGAGCTCCTTAGTAAGGTGACTTTGACAGCCAAGAAAGGTATCTCATCAGTCGTCATTTCCTCAGGGAGCAATTCCACGATTGCCCAGTCCACGGCAGGTTTACTCTTCTGCCCCCTCCGATGTAGTAGCAGGGAAGCACACAAGGCTGTGATGCGGGAATGGGGAACATTTCAACTGCCACAGAGAATTTTAACTCTGTCTGCACTAATAGCAAGTTCTCAAGACAAAAGATCCAGAAAGCCATGTGGCTGGACTGACCCCAAATTCTACCTCTTTAGCAAATCCCACAGAAGCGCAAAAAAAAAAGGACATCTTAAGTTTTACGAAACGTCCTTCAGCAAAGGAGCTCTGTTCGCAGTTCAGTTCTTCTCAAGCACCTATGGGTTTTCCTTCCTTGTCTACTTACACAGGAGTTGCTTGTGCCAGTAACCTCATGCGTGTCTACAAGCAGAAACCTATTTAGTATAGTAGAGTCACTGCTTAATGTTTAGAATGGCTAAGGAACTGGAAAAAGAAATAATAATAATAAAAAAAAATTATTCACATGTTCAGTGATACTAGCACAGGGATTTAAAGCAACATACAGGTAGAATTAGAAAAGCACTAGTTTGTTCACTCTTTTATTACGTATTTGTGGGAATTTTGCAATGTAACCAGCTTAAACTTGCCTAATTTTTGGTATTAGCTTCAAAGCAAGGGCTAGGTGTAGCACAAAGATGCACCATGGTGCACCATGGAAATGGTGCACATGGAAATGTAGCATGGAAATAGTACACAGTCTTTAACTTGCTTTAGCCAAGATTTGACGTTGGCCTGTTGAGTGGAAGACAGGATTTTATTATTTTTGGAGCTGAGTTTTTTCTGTGACTACTGTGGTGTAGCATTATGGAAAAGTTAGGAATGATTGATCTCTATAGACAGTTTTTATGTGTTCAGATTAACTCTGGTGAACATTTATTGTTCTGGGTACTGTATGGTCACAGCTGCTACTAAATAGAGCTGAAGGGTGTTTGCTAAGCTCTGAATGAAGTCCCAGGCTCTCTGATTTTTCTTCTGTATCTTTATTCGTGTATTGAAATCGTGGAGTCTTTCAGACATCCTGTCTTCAAATTTGCCTTAAAACTGTAGTATACACACACACACACACACACACACACACACATACACAAAAAAAAGACTGCCAAGCTAAATTTAGCCCAGCAAAGGGAGCAGGAAGATCTTTTAAACTCTGTTTTCTGACAGTTGTTCCCCACTACCAGCTCTTTTTTCTTTTCCTAGGGAGTCATGAGAAATGTAACCATAACCTCTAACTTTTCTCAGTCAATCAAAGGATAAGATGTAATTTTAATACTGCTCTCAAATTATGGCATTTAAGGAAATACTCGTTACAAAATGCATGATTTTTCTAGCGCTGACAAGGGGGAAAATGATTTATCATTCTCTTTTTCTTCTCTTTCACATTGGGCTGGCAGTCTTGCAAATCAATATTTCATTTTGAAGGAGCCATGTTTGATGCCAGTTCTACTTATTTGCTTTGCAGTCACTGCAGTAATGCTTTGTAGCTCTGTCAGTATGTAAATTAAACCAAGCATAGATAGCTTTGTGTTGCTTAATGTTCAGCTGATAAAAATTAATGTGGTGTGAAATGAGCATTTTATCTGACTGCAGATACAGTGACGGAGTTAATTAGACTGGCAGAGTAAAATGTTATTAAACATCCAGGCCCCTGATTGTGGAGAACTGGGTGAACCTCAAAAACGTGGGCTTGGGTGGGCAACGTAATGTAAATTGACTGAGGCAGGCTCAAAGCAAGCGCACTGCGCATGGTGCACTGCCTGGGCGATCGGAGCTGACAGCCTGAGCAGCAGTGCTGATGAATGCATGCCTTGGGTACACAGGGTAAGGTACGAGGCGAGCCAAATGCTTCCAGCACGCTTGGGAAGTGCATTAATCAGCATTAACACATGATCTACAGTGTCTTATTGTCATTAAACATTGCTGCTACTTAAGTTTAGGATTTAGTGACAGTTAAATGATCAGTAAGCCAAGTAATAAAGCAGCAAAACATTTAATTTGGCGTAAGATATTTCGGTAGAAGCATTTTCATAAATTCAGTTCATCCTCTTGGCACATTGCCTTGCGGCACTGGTGTAGTACTTTGCTGTTTTCTGTAATTAAAAAAAAAAGTTACAATGATACCTTTTATTCTATGAGCTAAATATATTCCATAAACATAGATTCACTTGTACTGTTTTTTATGGGACCCATTTATGTTCTCTGTTTATATTTATTCTCTATTTACTGCTTAGGTAGATGGATAAATTTGGGAAGAGAATAAGAGATGCAGTAGAATATTGGCATGAAAAGGTGCTAGTTGCACTCAAATACACCCCTTTACTTTTGATGCTGTGGATAGATGAGTTTGAGATACTACTGTATAGTTTCCTCAAAATTACTGCCTAGGCAAGACTCAGTAATTCCAATTGCTCTAGTCACTGAAACCCATGCCAGTTTATGGTTTGAGGAGCACATTTGTTAATATATATTAGAGGATTTCAGGCTGTGCCATTTATATTCACTGATGGTTTCTATGTCATATGTTGTAAACATAACTTAGGGCTTCCCAACACCCAGAATCCTAGATACCTGTGTGGTTGCCTAGGCAGTCAAGTTTAACTGACTCTGGGGAGGCAGAACAGAAGCACTTAAGAGAAATGTACCTTGAAAAGGCTTCCCGAGGGCTCATGGCTTTGGTGGCCTTGTTATGGTTGAGCCCGCTGGCACAAGGCGGGATGGGGGAGCTCTGCTTTGGAGGGGCTTGGGCAGAGCTCTGCTACATCATGCTCATCATTTCGAGTTCAACTCTACTAGTTTTGAGCATTTTTGCACAGTATGGCTAGAAGAGGCAAAATACTGGGAATCGACAGCAGGGTGCTCAGTAGCTGTTGAGAAGCTATTAAAAAGGAGCAGAAGGTGGTTGGTAGTTATATGGTTTCGCAAACTGTGGTTTCATTTGTTTAAAGCATTAACTGGAACTTCCAGACAGAATGAGAGACTTTATCCTTTTCAGCTCACTCTGAAATTATTTTATGTGGAAGTGGCAAGGGAAGTGACCAACCTCTGAAGGTTGCTGGAGAACCCTCCCAATAGGTCTCCAATGCTTGTCATTAGATACGCTTGTTACAGCTGTGTGTGTTAGAGGGAGGAAGCTTTAAGACTGTCTCAGTATTTGCATGCGCTGCTTTGGCATCTTTGCGCTTGAGTGCTTCTCAGATAAAATCCAAATCCCTACTCTATTTACTTATTCATTTATTTAAAATATTTACCACATGAAAGCAGCACTGTAAATCCCCTCCTCTTTTTCAACAGAGACTCAATAAAGGAACCTAAAAGATTGTATTGGCTTCAAAACACTCTTTCCCTCTGCCCTTTGAATGTCATATTTAGCGTTACAGCTCTCTTAGATACGTACAGATGTTAGCTTCTTGTGTGTATGTGGCTGCAGACAGACTGCTTCAGGTGTGCTCTCTACAATTCCTCCATGCTCTCAAACATGCAGAAGCATTACAAGAGCAGCATTAATTAGTGGCCTAGACATACACTAAGTAGCCTGCAGAATTAGCAGTATCTGCATGCTAATCTGGAGTGATCTATATGCCTGATGCTGTTAAGGTTCTCCATTTCCCCCTTGAAAGATACTCAGCTCTTAAGAGTCACGTTTTTACTTGGTACCCTTTTCTTTATGATTCGTTCTGACTTGTACGGGACCTTCAGTGCATCTAGGAAGACATTCAATTGTTCATAACTGTTTTTGTCATCTAACAGAAGAAGTCAAACCTAAATCCTTAAAGATATTATTATTATTATTTTGAATGTTTCTATGACAGGTGTTAAAAATAGCTCACCTTCCTCTATTGTATTACTTGCTTTTGTAATATTCAAGGCCCAATCTCTAGGTATGTTTGTTTCTTGTGTCTTTATTCCTTTTCATGTGGCTGTCTGGGTTTTTGACCAGCATGAGTGACTCGGGCCTCAGTTGGTTTGGAATTTTGAATAGTTATCCAAAAATACAGAAGCTTATCATAGTTGTACTGAAGTTTTCTATTGAGAACAGTTTCCCACAGATAAAAACAGCATGACAAGAACTTTTCTATGGTTCCCACCCTACCTATGCCTGGTTTTGGTCAAATGAGATGCAAAGTGAAAATAAGTTACCCATTCTGCTTAGCTTTAAAGATCAAATTTAATGATGGGATGAGGTAAGAATATGACTTGGTTTTAATTTTACTGAAAACTGTTGATACAGCTCCTGCACCAATTTGTGGGGCTTGCAGCTAAAATGACTGTTAAATAGAATCATGATATTGAAGAATTTAGACCATGGTAACTGTCAGAAGAATCTCTCTCCTTTAATTTTGTTGTTAGATCTTTTGTGCAGTTACCTCACAACATCCATATCTTTGGTAAATTAAAAAATGGAATATTTTGTCCTGATATGAAATTGTGTATATAGAACTGGGTACAGTGGACTTAACCATTTTGTGTTTTGCAAAGCTGTTTGCAAAGGTTTTCCTCTCCATGAGAATCTTTTGACATTTATTCATCGTAATAGTTCAAAAAGAGCTGCAGTGAATTTCTTTATGATCCTCTGGTTGTCATAGGAAAAAAACTCACATTCATTAAATGGAAGAATCTGAGGTCTTGTCTTTTGAAATATGCATGAGGCCCAACAAAAGTAATCTTGGGTGCAAGAAACAGGTTGCAAGATGCTGTTTTTTTTTCCTTCCCCTTGTGCATTCCTCTTTTCCTTGTAATGAGTTAAACAGCAACGCAGGTTAGTAGTGACAGAGTTTTGTTGCACTGCAACTAGTTGTCAGTTACGGCTAGTTAAAAATGAACCAAGTTGCTTGCCTTAAGTATTTAGGTGATGGTGACCAGCACAAAAATCCCTACCATCTGACAGTTTTGGGAAAAGAGATGGAGGATTGTATTAATTCTCACTTTTTCTGAAATAATTCTCACTTTATTTTTGAACTATTGCATTATTAAGGATTCATAGGGCCACATTTCAAACTGGAAGAAATTGATGGGATTCTGCATGTAGCATTTTACTTGTGCTAGCTTGGGACCTTTGTATCTTAACAAAATTTGATGGTATAGCTGGACCAAACATTGCTGGAATTGTCAGAAAGATGTTTGAACTATGACCTGCTGCTTACCATACCTGAAATGACTGGTGCGCTTCTGCAGTGAATTCCTATCATGATAGATAGATTGAAAGTCATCCCTGAATTTCATTTATTCAGCCATGTTAGAGACTCCGAGTGAAAGGCTTTTCCTCTCTACTGTTTCAGGCATCTGTCAGAAAGCAAGATGTCAGCGACCTTGCTGAGCCCATTGCTTTTAATTCCCACACGCCTCATCATCAGGTTGAGTTGACGAATGTGGATAATTGTGCTGTGTCGTTTGTCCTCGGCCTGCAGCTTGCTCTGCGCAGGGCCGGAGATGAATGCACTGCTCTTTCTTTCCTAGATTCTCTAGATCTAAAGCATGCAGTGGTCTGCACTGGGAAGCAAGAAGCAAACATCTACAAAATACCAATGAATTAGAAGTCTGTTTTCATAGTATTCCATCCATAATGCCTTTGAAATGTGGATTCCTGTTTCTTTTTTTTCCCTTTGTGTCCTTTCCTTCCCCCTCTGGGGAGGCATTCAGCTCAGTGGGTTATGTAACTGTGCCTTGACACTGCAGCCAAGTTGCCGGTAGCGCCAGAGTTCAGCTTACTGAACTGTAGTGAAGTGCGAATTCTCCTTAGTGCATTTGGCAGTGGTGCTAACTGCTTGAAGAAGCAGCGTTAGAGAATAAATAGATGACTTAGTGCTGCAGAGCAGCTGTATTTAATGCACTAAGCTGTTGGTTAGTGACTTCATGCTGACTGAGTATTGGTAAACACGCTGAGCAGAGTGCAGACCTGATCAGGAAAATGAATAGCCCTGCTTTGCCAAACTGCATTTAAGCTTTGCCACGTTAACTCCGTGTTTCTGTACTCAGTACTCATCTTGGGGAAGCAGCAGAGCCTCTTCTAATGATGCAGTAGCTGACAGCGTGTGGCCATGTAGTGACTGGGTTGCTGAGTGCGTTTGCTTTTTTGTTTTACATTTTCTTCCAGAACTTCAAACTCCAGAGTTGTTTAGTTCAACCTCACTCAACCTAATTGCTCTCAACAGAAGTGACTTATGCAGGCAGGATTGTGGCACAAACATATACGAATGGGTAAAGGTAAAATCAATATTAATAATGGTGTGTTTTTGCAGATACTGGCTGAGATATTATTTGGTAATAGGCTGCATTTTGGAAAAGTTTATTTTGGAAATAAGTGCTGTGGTTGGTATAAGAGGTTTCAGCCAAATTTCATGCTTGCCTCTAGATAAGACCTTTAATTTATAGCTTTCTTTGTTCCTCTGTAATATTACAACAATTTTCTGTGTAATATTTGTATTTAAAGTACACCTAGAAAACTGTCTTTTCATCAGTATAGCAAACCTAAATATTAGGCCACATCAGCTTTATCAAGCCAGTCTAAATAGAAAATATTTCAGGTTACAGGAAAAATAGCTTAAAAGAGAACTTGAGCAGATATGGGAAAGGTAAGTAGGTTTGTGTTTCAGTAGCTCAGCATTTCTGTACTTGTCAGTCATAACCCAAAGGGTCACAGGAAGTTCAGAGGAGACTGGGTGGCCTGTCCTATCCAGGAAGGAGTAACTGCCGCTGCTGTGCAGCGCTGCCCCTGTGCTCACCTGGCCGAACCGCCGGCTCCGGGGGTGCCCTGGCAGCCGGGCACTGTGAGCAGCCGCCCTCGCAGCGGGGAGGCCCCGGGCACATGTGCAGGGGGGCCCCATGGCGCTTGTCACACACAACCCCAGGTGCTGCAGCAGGCCCTGCTTGGAAGTTCTCTGACCCACTGGCACTTGGGGCATTTTGCATGGATTTAAATTGCTTGAAGAGGAATCTAGTACCAAGTAATTGCAAGTTAGGAGATTAAAGTATTCTGCTCATTTTAAGGCAGCTCTCCTCCCTCTCTGCCTTATATTGTTTGAAATTAAAGATACAGGTCAGTATCAGCAGTGAAAAAAACAAATGCGTAGGTCAGTTTACGTCTCTATATTAAGGTGAATTAAGGGATTATTTGCATATCTCACAATTATATGTTGTATGTCAGGTTAGCATTGTCAGGTTAGCATTCCTTTTGTGTTAATTCTCTTAACCATTTTCTGTAATATGCTAAACAAAACCCATAAAATTAGAGGAATGGTATCTGTCTATCACATATCTCTTACATATTCATTAGCTAATGTTTCCTGATAGCTTTTCCTGCTTCACGTGCTCAGGATGAACTAAAATTGAAAATTATTGTGCTAAGTACAAAACAGTGCTAAACGAATTTCTCATGAATTTTGTAGTGCAAGAAGGCAGAGGGGATTTCAGAGGGAGTTCTGATGTTCGAACAGAGGGAGCTGCACTTAGGAATTCATTTTGCTGGAAGGTTTCCTCTCAGGAAATTCTGATTTTCTAAAGCCGAAACTTTTGCATAATGACATGCACCGCTCTGTACAGAGATGCAGCTTCCTGTCACAACTCTGGAGTCAGAGCCCTGACTGAGCTCCTGCTATTGCTAAGCAGGATTCAGAGCAGAACCTGACCTTCAGTCTTTCACATTTCAAATGAGTAGGTATGGGGTAGGTATGCCCTAGTCTCCTGAGTTGGAGCTGTTTTACTTAGCAGAAATAATTAATTATTTAAAGCATTAGGAAGCATATGCTCTAATTCTGCCACAACAAGCGGTGAGCGATCTGACAGGGCCACAGTGCTGCAAGTTTAGAGTATCCTTTTGTCTTTTTAACTTCACCTGGGGATAGAGATTTGGAGGAGACCCAGGAGACACCAGGCCTTGCAGGATAAGTTACAGATTCTGAAAATATGGGTTAAATTAGGATAAGCCCCAAGGTATTTGGTTGCTTATCTAAGACTTGGATCTGCAAACTGAAAGTGTGAAAATGCTGAACATGGGTTTTATCCTCAGATTTTCATACCGGCTTCTCCAGGTAGCACTAAAATGCTGTAAACAAGCTTTACTATAGAGCTCTTCTGTTCTCTAACTTAAAGCCTAGTCAGATTTGAGAAATGCAGAGGCAGGCAGCATGGTGTTGATTTGTTGTAGCCATCAGCTGAAGATACAGCTTAGAATTTATTTTAAAAGAATCCAACCCATTTTTTGTTAATGTGAACTGGTGGTCTTTGCTGGGGATTTTCAAAGGATCGCCAGCTGTGAGGACACAACATTTGTTACAGATACTACCTTCCCTAAGGAATGATGTATATATCTGCAAGTATGCCGGGTCTGCTTATGTCTCAGAACGAGAATTCTGCAGTGAGAAATTATAAGTGGGTGATTTCCTCAAGCATAATGGCTAGCAGAAAAGGTACTCCTTGCTTAGACTGCTGAACTATCAGATTTACCTAAGGCTTGGTTCACCTGAAGTGTGCAGTGGAGTTTGGTGCAGAGATCTATGAAGCCAGCCCTGACTGATCTGTCTCTAAAACCAGAGGCCATTTATTTTCATCAGCGTGACAACAAACCAGTTAATTAGTTGACCTCAGACACTGAGGTGATCAGCGTGGCTGCAGCTAATTGTTCTGTGGCTGCGCTGATCTTTCCGCAAGGTTCTGTGCTATCCAGATGTTGAGGCGCGGGAACGCTAGGAAGCAGTGTCCTTCACGGGGCCCTGTTGTCTTCCAGCTTGGAGCTCTTACCGAAGTGTTAGGTGATCTTAGATGGTAATTAAGGATGGACAGAAAAATCCTGTTAATGAGGAGATGATGCACTCTGGCTTCAACTTCTTTAGAAAATGTGTGCCATCGTTGCAAAGATGGATGAGGTTCTGTTCCATCTGTTGTTTTGTAAGAAATTTCCTGTTGCCTCCCACTACATGAACTGCCAGCTTCAGTCTTCTGAGCCACTTCTCAATTAATTGTATCAACCAATAGTTTTGGTCTCAAAAGTATTCATAATTTGATGGCCTCTTAGGGTTTTTTTCTTTCTTTAATGTCCCTTCTGTGATCTTCCTACCTTTTGCGGTTTATTGCTGTGACTTGTGGTGTATAGGGAAATTCACTATTCATTTCTCAAAAGAACTAAAGAAAAGCCCAAAGCTTTGGTCGTGGCTGGTTTTTAGAGAAGAAATGGGTTTTGCAAGTTGTAAAGTTGATATATCCAATCAGGAGAGGGTTCGATCCCTTCTTTTTACTTTGAAGGAAGACATTTATAATGAATTAAGCTAAAATATACTGCAGTACTAGATGATATGACTGATGGAGTTGAGATGAGAGATAATCACTCCATGGAGATGCTGGAGAAGGCTTTTAAATTAATGAGAGCTATACCTCTGACACAGTATGAAGGTGTAGCCTGCGTAATCTGTGGAACTATCTAGTATTCTATCTTCTTCTAGCTTCTTTTACTCCCCCTAACATAGGGGTAACAACATTTGAAACTTGTGCTCATTTTTTTTGTGAATTATGTAGGGCAGAGTTTTGCCTCAGAAGCATTTACGTACACTTAACAGAAGCTGATTTTCATCTCTGCTATTCAGTTCTTTATTGGTTCTAGAAAACAGTGAAGTGCAGATGCCTGAGTGCAGGAAGGGACTGTGTAGTCAATGATTTATCTAAAAATTGGTGCTGTACACATTTGTCAAGGAAGACTGAAAGACTTGACAAAAGCTTGTTCTGTCCAGCCCTGTGCAGCTAACAAAGGTCAAAGACATGGAGAGAATTTTATCTGTGTTTTGGAAAATGTATATTTTCTGGGTGCATTTGGAAAGGCTTTTCCAAACAAATACACCCACAGAGCCTAATCTTGTCTGCTACGGAAACTTTATAATGTGCCCAAGTTAACAAGCCTGTATTAGTCAAGCTATAAATAGCGGATTGTTGTTTGTTTGTTTTTTTTTTAAAATCCTTGAGAAATTAGAATTGCTTGATAATTGTTTGTTATTGAAGGAAGAAACTCTTGCGATATCTGTCAATACAGCATTGTAGCTGTGTGTGTGCTCACTGGGTCCCCTTTGCTGGAGGCTGTTTCCGCAGCAGAAACTTGTATTGACTCTCGGATTAAATTTAAGTCAATTTGTATTCCTGAGCTTAAATTCAGGGATATAGAAGAGTGACATGACACTTTTGTAATGCTGTGTTAAACCAGATCTGTTTTAATACTTTACAAGCCATTGTGGTACTTTGTGAACGTGGCTGTGGCCAGATTGAGCTTTATAGTTTATTTGTGTATACGGTGCAGATGAGATTGCAGTTTAAGTTATTCTCTTCCAAACTGTTTTTAAAAAAAAATATATTGAGAGATGAGCTACTGGAATTTGCATCCTGCTCACTTTCCCCTTCTAAGAAAGGGTCTCTCTGCTCTGTAAGGGAAGACAGTGTTTACAAAAGGACTGTTAACCCTTGGCAGTAGCAATGGACAAACCGTTGAGTTTCTTTTTTACAGGAGTCATGTTGCATGGGGCTTTTGGATCCTGGATGGCTGCTAGTAACTGCAGTGAGTTGAAAGCTCACTGCTCTGTCATTAGGTATATTTTTTGGCCTCTCACCAAAATAAAGAATATTTAATAAATAAATGCCAATTTGCAGTAAGTCCTATGTGGGTTCTGGCTCACTGACATTTGTGGACTCATGTCCTCAAATGAGTGACTCAAAATGAGTCCACCTGCATAAGGTCAGATGGTGGCTCAGCTTCAAAGCCTGTTTTGTTTTTTGGGGTGTTTGTTTGTCTTTTAATTGTTTGCTTTTAATATATTAAAACATTCTGTTCAAGTGAAACATTTTTTAAATCAGACTGAGCCAATTCTCATTTGAATCAGGTTAAGCAGGACACAACTTTTCTAATACGCAAAATTTTTAATGCAAAAGAATCAAACTCAGCAAAGGCACAAGAATTAGTTATGAAATTAAATTCCATTTTTCAGTTCTGTTTTGCCACAATGAGCAATCTCTGAAAGGGGAGGGAGCAGAGCTCAATTCACTGAAGTGTGGCAATTCTTCCATGTCAGTGATTTTGAGCCTGAAGGGGATGACATCCCATAAGCACATTCATCCATTTGTGTTTATTAAATCAAAGCCTACATGAATTTGCAGCAACATACTGTTCATTAACAGGAAAGAGACTATTGCTTTTCTCTTAGGACTGTTTTGGCTCTAATCCATTGATCTATTCTTGCACTGACATAAATATTAGGGATTGGCTTTGGTTTGTTTTCTCCCCATTCAAATGAGAAAAACATCAGAAAATGATTTTGTATTGGTTGTATTTGTATTGGCACAATACCATTACTAGCAAAATTCGCTATAAAGTGCCATACACCTATCATGGTACCTGAAACATAAAACAACATTACGCACTACCTTGAGGGGAAAAAAATTTTTTTTTTTTTTAATATTATTTCACGTGGATACCTCCGTGAGAATTGTGCAAGGGTTCTTGGAGCTGCAGATGGGCAGGCTGTCTGTGGGCACTCATGAGGCAGCCCCGTGCAAGGGCTGAGCACAGGAGCGCTCTTCAGCACGAGCTACGCGGGCAGGAGCGGGCGCTTCAGAGCGCGAGCAGAGCAGCAGTACCTCAACTGCTGCCCGCGCTCAGAAGGAAAAGGTCACACAAAGGCAGAGACTGCAGTATTTACAGGACTTTGAAAGCACTACAGTTCCCTTCCCCCTCTTTTAACACTAATGCAGATTTCAAACAATTGGAAACTGTCTGTGGTATCAAGTCATTATCAGCCGGCTGCTCTGTACAGCAGGGCCGGGATTACAGGGAGAGGCTGCGGCTTCCTAATCAGTTGATAGTGATCACCGGCAGGGGGGAAGCAGAGAGCAATCAGAGACCCTGTGAACAGGAGGAAGGAGCAGGAGCCCGAAGCCTGGCTGCTGCTTTGGACTGAAAGAGGAGGGTGTAATTTGTGGGGTAGAGAAATGACATGATGGCTCTAGTTGTTAAAGGTGAGCATTTTTCCTGAGTGTAGCAGAAGTAAATGGTAGGAGAGAGAGAGAGCAAAGATTGTTTTTGCAGTACGGGTTTTATAGTGAGAATAAATCCATTAATCTGAAGAGCAGGGGAATTGAGTAAGAGACAAAGAAAACATGCACCCGGGTGGTGGTTTTGCCTTTTTTTTCCCCTCCCCAGCGTTCCGTGTACTACCTGAACTGGCTCAGGCTGAAGAGCAGGTGTGGTGCTATGCCTGGGAGGGCCAGATAGAAATGAGTATTTTGCTGAGGTTTAAAAAAAAAAAAAAAAAAAACTCCAGCATGGATACGGCATGGTAATGGGCTGGTTATTGAAGCTGAAGCTGCTGAGAATGACTGTGTGGGACTGTGTGACAACATAGCCAGCAGTGAGTCAGAGGAGACAGCAGAGCCAACAGAAGACAAAAGCCACATGAAAAGGAAGGTGCGTCAGGCTCTAGAAGACATAGTTCAGTCAAGTTATGGGGGCTTCCTGGCTGTGGTTAGTATTGGAGGATCTCCTGGGTAGTTTAATGTAAATTGGAAAAACACTGAACGCCATGAGTAAATGTTTCTGTTAGCAGTGAAAATGTAAAATGGAGCAGCAGAAATGTTTTGAAGACCAACATAATTGAACATGAGATAGAGATTTCAATCTGGATGAAAGCTATATCAAAAGATTAAAGCCAATATATGCACAAACTGAGAATTAAATTTTTTTTCTAACTCCTATTTATTTGTAAGCACAGATAAGAAAAGGTTTAAATTTTAAATATGAATTTGCTTACTTTCTAGTTAAAAGGGAAATTGAACTCATGTATGTGCTAGGGGTGGGGCAGGTTGAAGTGCAGTAACATTTGTCAGGTTTTGCTACTCTTGGTTCTGGCAATAAGTAGGAGGACTTCGTAATACTTGTAATTTTAGGAGAA
>VZSV01000070.1:200004-211326 GCA_013398735.1 Nothocercus julius
ATGTGTTTGTGTTAGATAGCTGACTGTTTTTATCCCAGTGCCTGTAGTAAAGCATACTTCTACCCAGTCAAACCATGAAAACAAAATTGATGCTGTGTCAGCATCCTGGCTGCAAATAAAACTCAAAACAGATTATAGCACATGCTAGGAATACAAAATAAGGTTAGAAATAATGCTTCAGCTGTGAGTTCTTCAGACTGTGGAAATAATAGAGCATAATTTAGTAGATGAGGAACTAGGGAGTCAGCACAGAGGAAAAAAAATGAAAGGAGCAAGAAAAAATGAAGGGAAGTGGAAATAGATGTGGGGGAAGTTTGGCAAGTCCTGTCTGTACTAAATTGTGCTGACTGTATGGAAGGACCAGAAGGGATTTAAGAAGGGCTAGGAGTTGTCCTTGGGTAAAGATGGCAGTGATTGATCTTTAAGAGAGAGCTCCTGTGAAAGGTCTGCAAAGGATGGCCAATACCCTCAGAATGGCAGTATATTTATTAGCAGCTTACAGATGAGCCAGAGCAACGCCAGGTAAGGGCTGTGCCGTTCACACACTGTCCGTCCCTACTGTGAGCTTTTTTGGAGAAAGAAGAGGCCTGCAAGGCATCAGGGAGTCACATTTGTCTTTGCAAAGGTCTGTTGTCAAATTTGGGCTATCATTTAGCTGTAAGAATACTTAGCAATGTAACAACTTAACTTTGCCTATTGAATTAAACTTTGCCTATTACCAATTTACTTGATATGGATACTTCCTTCAGTGTGAGTCTTGGTAGACTGTAGGAGCCTTTATGGCAGTACAGCATAGTGTACCCAGTAGAAATTCTGGGTTTCCATCTGCTGTGGACCTCTTTTCTATATATTAGGTGAGATTTCAGCCTGTTTCTTAGACATGCTGTTGTTTTGGAGAAGTCCCGTACCAGTATGCAGCACAGCTTAGTAATTAGGATCTGCTCCTCATTCCAGATGAAGCAGTTTAGGTTTTAGTGTGGCTGTTCTCTGCAGTCCTCTGCTCAGCATATACCGGTGTCTCCTACTGTGAACTGAACACAGCAAGCTCAGCAAGGTAGATAAGCTCAGACTTGGTTTCATGGCACATGTTAAATACCTTAATGAGGATGAAGCTAAAAATACCAACTGGAACAGAATAACGGCAACCCTAAATACTAACCTGAACAACTCTAACTCAGACTTACAGTAGATGTCCCCTGCCATCATATATGAGTTTTTCTAATGTATATTTCACTATACCAGAATAACTATGTCAGCATCTTTCCTCTGTTATGAGGTTTTGTATTTTTAACAACAGATCATCTCTTTTTGGGGGAGAAAAAAAAAAAAAAAAAAAAGACAAACTACTTGTCCAAGAAGTTGTGAGGAGGAGGCATGGTATCCAAAGCCCTACCCTTTCTGCCTTTCACTATCCAGGTTTTGTATCTGGGGGAGCATTTAGCACTTCAATTCCAGACCTGCCAGTAGTGAAATAGCAAAGACAACAAATGAGAGGGAGGTGTAAATTCAACCTTAAAACGACACAATCTCTCAGCAACCATCATGTCAAGTTTAGAAAACCTAAAATCAGTAAGAAGCCTGGTGGGAGCACTGGCATTGCTGAATAGGGTTCAGTCTGTGAAGAGCAGTCTTGCAATCTGTTAAACAATGTGCTGCAATAGTGAAGTCTAGATATCACAAAGGGATGGATTAATGTACACACATCCACACAGGAAACTTGATGCTTTCCAATGCTTCCTCATCATCTGAAACCCAGTCAGCAGGCATCGCCTACATATTTCACAGCAGTCTGCCTATCTGGGCATTTCAGTGTGACAGTAGGAAGCCCTTTGAAATGATAGTGAGACATTTCAGTGTAGCCTCCACTCAGGGTTCTAATATCTATGGTTTGGATTCATACATACATCATATATATGTACACACAGGCACTCTGAGCTGACCAAGCCAAAGTTAATTTTAGGAGCAAACTTGTAGTTTCATGTCACAAGTAAATAATGCAGTTGAATTTTCAGTAACAGCTCCTGTAATAATACTCTCTAGCAATAGCTGTGTAACAGAGAGAGGAATTCATATGTTGTAATATGTAGTAACAGCTATAAAATTGCAGAACTGTTTTTCAAATACAAAAAAATCATATGACTGTTCTAATTACTCTCCATTTTTTTTTTAATTTTCTGAGATGCAAATCATTCTGGGGTAGACACAAATTAAACTTGGATAGCCTACAGAGCATCTATCACCAGTATGAGGAATAGTGATCTGAATTGCTCCTCTGATTTTATCGTTAGTGTTTAATACACAGGGAGAAATAGAAAATGCTTTCCCCGCTGCATGAGCTAAGATAAACACTAACCAAAATATTACAAAAATATTTGGGCTTATAAAGTTAGTCTTGTAGCCTTTTAAATCAAGGATGGAGTGAAAAGGTAGATGGTTTAAACTACACTCTACTGCTACCCATTTTAGAAACGTTCACCCCTTTTGCAGCAGTGGCAAGACTGATTTGAAGCTGCCTACACAAATTAAGCCTGTTATTACTTTTTGAACCTGTTGTAATCTATCTTTTCTGAGTACTTAAATATGAAAGAAAAAAATATATGTCAAGCACATGTTGATCCTTAAATGAGTTTTGACATTGATCTAAGTAATGATAACTTGACAATTCTAGTACACCGGTTGGCATGTTGCTGGAAAGTCTTTAAGTATATGTGGCAGTAGATATCTTTCTTGATGCACTTTCCTCATGCCTTTGATGCTATGGTGGAGACCCTGTCAACATCTCGTGTATGCTGCCTACTGAGGAGGTAACAGGAGCGTCATGCCGTGAGTATCGTACAATCTGTCATCTTGTGGGTCTGGTGTTTCACTGTAGTATCACCACTCCATTTTTAAAATGCAAAGTGCTGCATCCTGTTTTTTAAGAGCGTCTTTGACAGGGAAGTGTAATAGGAAAGAAAAAAAAAGGGCGGGGGGGATGTAACAAGCAGTGATGTCGGCAAGATCGATGTGGATGGAAGGCAGGAGGCTACTGTTTATTTCAGGCAATGAGTTGTATTAAGTGACTGTCCTCTTGTGCAGGAAAAGTAGAGAGATCAGTAATCACAGAAGTGTCTTTTAAAATATGTTTCAGATGATAACTTCAATTGAGTTTGATCCGTTTTAGTCAGTGAATTCTGATCTCTAATTAGGTTTCTGTTCTTACAGTGATGGATATGAAGTATATGGAAAATCTATTTGACCTTCTCAGCCTGGGGAGCAAAATGATCTCCATACCCATAATTTCACAAGAATTTTGCATTTGTTGCCACAGATAACTCTCTCAAACAAGGAACAAAGTTTAAGTGGTTGAGAGACCTGCCTAACTGTGTGCTAAGCACGGGGTTTATTACTCTTTGCCTGTAGAGTTCTCCACTCTGCACATCTTTTTCCACTCTGTGTATTATTTCTCTGCATTGGGCTTGGTGGTTACTCACAGGGAGCCTCAGTACTTGTATCTGCCTTCCGCGTTTCCTAATTTCTTTTGGAAATACTCTATTCTCTCACCTTATTAATGTTTTAAAAAAAAAAAAAAAAAACTTTATTGCTAAAGGCAGCAGAAAAGAGAACTTATTGGTGGAGTACTATGTCTTCCCCAGTGAGCAAAAGCTAAATTAGTTCTGAGGTGCTTTCAGTCAGTGGAAGTGTAATGAGAGACAGCAGCTACTTCTTCATTAATAGCATGTCTGTCACATTGGGAGGAGCACATAGAGCCTGCTGGGAGAGCAGCACCATTGGAAGCAGGTAGGGAGCAAAAACTAGAGAAGCTTCAGAGAAACGAAGCCCAGGTGGAGCTCAGGGCTCTGCTGTGACAGGATGCGAGTTCTGTCTGATGAGCAAGAATGACTCAGCCTGGCTGGAAGGGCAGTCAGTGCTAACTTAAATCACAGCTCTTACACCATTACAGCAGCTGTTAGTGATCAAGAAGTGTTGGCAACAGCTAGGGCATGTGCTAGTTATTCTAGATGCTAGTTTATTTTTATTACCTGTTCAGAACTCAGTATTGCCATAGTGAGTTTGGAATAGTTCTGATTTCTGCAGCCTGCTTCCAGGGAGATTAGGCATGATACTGTTGCATATACAAATCATAAGAGGTGCTGAAAGAGTTAGTGATCTCTGTGAGGAGAGTCCCATAATATCTGCATTTCCTTAATATTCTGAATTCATTCTTTCATTGAACTGTTAAGGTCTGAATTTTACACAAGCACCAACTATGAGCATGGACAGTTGGTTCCTGTACTTCTGTCTTTCCAGCTTTCCAGACCAGACAAGGAGCAGGGTGAAAATCTCTTCATGGACACAGTTATACTTTGGCTTGAATGTTAAGCCCCAAGCAGTTAGAGACATGGCTCGGGTGACCCTGGTTTCCTGCAGAACTAGAGGGGAAAAGTAAAGGAGGAAAATGTGTTCCAGCTGGTGGAAGAACAGGAATATACTGAATTCTGTTGGTCTTCCTGAAATATTTACCAGCATGAGCTGGCAGGAAGTCTTATGGCTGCTTAACCACAGGTCTCACTCCTTTGAATTTTGAAGGAAAGAGTAAGGTGGATCAGTTTACAGATGCACGCTGCTGTGGAAGACTCCCTTTCACTTTTGTTTTCTCTTGCTTCCACAAGTATTTCTGTGTCCTTGATCTTTGGACCCTGTGGTTGGTCCTGAAATTTCTCTGACTCCCAAGTTAGTTGGCCAGTGTTGCATAGATAAAAGGCTCTGAAATACATAAAGCTGGGAGAGCGCTATTTTTCAGAGTGTAGTCCAGTATTTCAGCTATTTTGCTTAAAATCAGATGCAGCAGAATAGTTATGTTGTCTTTGTGGATGCAGGGTTTTTGTACTTTTTTTCTGAACCATTTCATAACTTTTTGAAGGTTAAAATACAGCACAAGAAGCAGAGATCAAAAACTTAGTAAAATGTGTGAGCTTACAATTAGGCATGGCCGTATCCTTCAAGGATCAGGTAGTGGCAATTCTAATTGGCAAAGCAGCGTCTTGAATGTCATTTTCTGAACTCATTAGACCTTGCCTAGAAAAAAGGGAAGAAGTAACAGTGGTTTACAGCATTTTAATATTGTCCTTTTCAAGACGTTATCTTGGGTCAGCTGTTGCAGAGACTAAGGAATGAGGTAGGTGTATTATTATAAACAGCAAAAGCATCAGATAAAATGACATTCATTAGATTCATTTGGCTTCTGCTGTTTGAGTAAATAAATACATGTTTCCTTGCAGTGGCAAGTATATGCACAAATTAAAAGATCAGTGTTGTTGTAAAGCAGATTGTGTTGCCTGTCTGCTCAGGCAAACCTTAGTGTAAGTCAATAGAGATTTGTTTTAAGGTGCCTGTTCCCTCTTGCATGGGGATGGATCCCATGAGTGGACAGGTTGGTGAGCACTTAAACAGACATAAGGCAGACATATTAAAAGTATTCCAAAAATCATAAGCCTGACAAAAGAGGGCATTACTGTTTTGTGCATGATCCTTGGAGCAACTGTGATCTGGAGGTTTGGCTAACACAAAGCTTCAGGCATATAAATAGCTGGTTTATAAAACCACTGTCCTTTTTCGGTCATGTGCCCAAACCATGCCAATCTCTTGTTTCTTTTGATACTGAACTGCTGCATTTGACAGAATGCTTTCAAATGGTGAAAGTAGTGGTGTATATTTTGTTTCCTGCATTAATGCCTAAATGACTTAAGAACACATTAGAGATGTAAATTGCATTTTACAATATAGTGCCCTCAGCTGTCACCCTAAAGCACTATCATTCATTTTAAATACCGAAGAGTTTGAGGCTAGAGAGTCTCATACGCAGAAATTAAAAAGTAGAGTAAAGCTCGAGCTCAGCATTATCTTCTACTTGTAAGACAGAAAATACATGTGCAGAGTTACAGCGGTTATTACTAAGGAGCTGATCACTAAATGCAGGCTAAAGAATTTGTAAAGGGTTAAAGTTTTGAATGCAAGCCTAATGAAAATATTGCTTCAAGGTAGCTTCATGAAATCTGTGGCATTTTAGTTAAGTTCAGCCATCCGTACGACCCTACAGACTTTTCTGAAATACAAGCTATTCTTTTTCCCCTGTAAAAGATGGAGACATGATCTCTGTTGTTCTTTATGGCATGAAATGGTAGGGAAGTTTATAGTTTGTGGCAAAAATGGTAGTACTTTGGATTGGCAGATGGTCGTTTATTCTGTAAGCCATCTTCACAGCCATTAGAATCAACTCTTCAGTCTACAATAAAGAAATGTAGTTAGTCCTGCAAAAATGTCAGATTTTTGCTTTTTATTTCCAATGGCTATTGATCATAAATTTCATTATGATTATCATAGCGTATTGTCATAGATCAGACTGTAGATGTGGCACTACATAAAAAGGAAGGAGTCATGCAGACTTCTTATGTCTTGACTTTATCAGATTCCTGTAGCCTGAATTTTAATACTGAAGTTTTAAAAAATCATCGATATCTGCCCCAATAAGGCCTTTCCGGAGTAGCCCAAACTAAGAGTTCCATCAGATTACCAAAATAGATTAAATAAACTTTTTTTTTTTTTTAAGATTTCACCTTCTGCTATCCACTCTTCTGGCAAAAGTTACCACACAGAATTGAACTCATCTGAACCACTGCTGCACATTCTAGGCCAGCCTGTCAAGGTAAAAGCACTCTCTGAGGTCATAGCTCTGTAGTTTTTTCTATAGTCTCTGTACTCTTTTCTATAGTTCTGGGCTGGTTCATAAGTAAATGAGTTATCCCTGTCTAGATGACCATGACCTTCACAGGAGGAACACTTGTTCTTTGCACTTGCAGAGTTCTGTTTGAATCCATCCCTGAGTGTGGCAGAGCCCTAGAACTATCTGTTTTTCTGTTTTTGTGTTTTTTTCTTTTTTTTTGTTTCTTTTTACTTAAGAGTTAAAAGCAATTATTAATATAGTCTCTGAACTTAAAAAATGACATTTAATGCAAATTGAGAGTGCTCTTTATATAATCATGGGAACAGCAGATACTATAGATGAAGGTTTCTTTCCCTTGTCTAGTACTGCAGTAATTGTTAAGGGTAGTATCAGCACTGACTTTATAGTAGCCTTGGGTCAAGGGGTCTAGCTAATAGCAGTAATGAGTGTGAGGATCAGAAGACTGCAACATAATGGCTTCTTGAAATTTAAAAAACAATAACTAGTAGTATTCCATCGGCATATGGCAAGAATCCGGTGCACTTCTGAAAGCAAAGTTGATACATTCTGCAGACCAAATCATTCTGGATCAAGGTATTTACTGATTTTAATGAGCATTCTTCAACCAGCTTCATAGATTTTGCAACTTCAGTTGTAGGCTGCCCAGGCAGAGACAGAGAGTAGATGTGTAGAGTATTAAGCATTTTCCTGTCTTAACTATAAATCATTCTGCTGTGGTTGGATATTCAGAAATGCAGGCATGAAAAAATATGTTCTCTCACAAAAATCTTAGTGACAAGTCAATCCACGTAGCAGCTTTGGCTGTGTTTTGGATAGGGGCATTCATTGGCAGCAGGCAGAAAGAAGGCCCTAGCAAATTAATGAGTTCCCCAACGCCTTCTCCACTCCTCCCACCATAAGTCTCCTTCATTTTATTAGGGAAAATTATGTACAAGGAGTGCATAGTTAAAGCACTCAGAATGGAAGTATCCTGAAGTATGTGGTTTATTCTGCTCTCTTTTTTTCCACATCATGCTTAATGCTGTCAAGATTTGTTTCTCATGTATCTTGCATATGGAAAGAAGCATAGAATACTATGTGCAATGTTGAGGGAGTAACCTTAACACTAGGATATCCAAAGTTAATAATGTTTAATATTTTATCCTTAAAATATGCAGTATAAATATGTGTAAGTAGACTGAGCATTTAATACAGGTAACCACAGATTAGACATCTGTAGTTCAGTAACATGATGGACAAGTTTCATGATTATATGGTTACAGGAACACAGTAATATGTTTCTTATTATGTGTAAATCAGATTAATACTAAGAAGTTGTCTTATGTAGAAATTACAGACATGGGGAAAGGAAAAGCACAACAAATTACAGTACGTCTATGTGTTCTTACTTGCATTTGATCAAAGCATTATAATGTTGATAGAGAAGAAAAGCAAACAGAGAGGAACAAGAAAAGTATGTTTGTAGACTATACTTTTAGCCTGAGTAAGTTGTGTTGTGTTTATAACACTTGAAGAAAGAACTGTGTAGTACTTTTGTGTGATGTTCATCATTTATGACCATGAGCACTGATAAAAATTTTTATATGGAGGTTTTCTATCATTTCATATGCTCTAGAAACAAGTGAAAGTCTTTGTTTTTACCTTGGTGAAAAAAGAGGCTGGAGGCATCAACAGCTTGTGACAGAGCACTTTATCAAATAGAACAGGTAGGTGCTGTAACAGTCAACTTCCAACCATGCTGAGTGGTTGAGAACTGAAAGTATTGTAGAACTGAAAGTATTCAAGATTGTTCCCATGAGCAAAGAGGCTGTGTTTAGGTCCAAATACTGTAAAACCAATATAAATAAAAACTGTGCAATGGAGCTGTTAATGGAACTCAGGGAAAAATTGAAGTAACAATGTTGTTAGGCCTAGATTTACTTGTCACGATGAACCGTGAATGTTTCGGAGTTCAGTTACTTCTAAAAATACCACTTCTTCCGAAGCCAGAACGCGTGGCAGTGTCCTTGCAGCGCGCAGTGGTGGGGTGTCAGCACCCGGCGCTGCTCCTGTTGTGCTGAGGCTGCCAAAGTACAAAGGGTGTTGCATGGCACGGCAGGGAGCAGAGGAAGCTGCTCATAAACTACGAGTCATGTTAATTCACCTACATTATAATATTTGGGGAAGGAAAGTAGGTGTTTGCATTTGAAGGAACTAAAAACAGAGAGCAAAAGGAGTCATTTGCATGTTTCTGATAAGTCAGACCCAGTCCCAGATTTTATTGAGCTGGTCAGCTTTAAGGAATGTGATTTAAGAAATTTCAGTTTTTCCAAAGGAAATATTTCATGGTTCCCTTATATATAAAGGGTTTGTAGTGGTCACAAACCAACTGTTACCAGCTGAACAGTTTGATAAACCTGGTTACTAGCTGCTTTTGCACATCTCAACATTTGCCGTTGTAAATCCGCTAGTTACGGGTATGGTGTTTGTCCACCTACTTAACCTAAGTGTCCTGAGTGCTAGGAATTTCTCATGTGGCCCTGTAACCTGATCGCTGTATCAGCATCCCAGTAGGAGGAAAACATTCATATAGGAAGTGAAATAAGAGCCATCCTGAGTTATTGAACACCGGGAAACCGAAATGTGTAATGTCAGGGCTCTTAAACCATATATAATGGTTTTTTGAGTGCTCCTTGCCTCTGTTGGCTCTGCAGAGCAGCAAGAAGGGATTACCTGTATCTCTGTTGGCATTAAGGCCAGCAGAGAATAAAACTCCAGCTAGGTCTCTGCTTCAAGGATTTGGGAAGATATTCCCAAAATAACTTTTTCTACTCAAAAACTATAATTTATTTTTGTTTGTTTTAACCTGTCATTCTCTCTCAATTTTCCATGGAAATAGCTATTTAGGAAGCTGATTTGCCTTGATGACTCTTTTGAAAGAACTTGTTAAACTCCTTTTTTTTATTATTTATTTATTTTTTTTATTTTTATTTTTATTTGTAGTCTCTCACTTTGGTTTACAAGGTCAGGGCTGATGTTGTGGTTGTTTTCCCAGCAGTGTTATACTGATCTATTTTGCCTTAATCCCCTGATGTCACTTAAACTGGGGAGGGGGAAATTTCAGAACTTAAACAATTTCCTCTGCTGTTGTGCTCTGCTGCAAATTAATTTGATACTATTATGTAAGTGTAATCATCTAATCACATCACAAGATTGGGAGCAGACCGAAATAACAGGAGGGAATGTTCTGGATAGTGAAAGGGAGTCAGGGAGTGGAGGGTTGCTCAGGACGGAGCTGGAACATGGAGAGATCTGCTTCTAGCCAGACTTGGTGGTGCCAGGAATCTTTTCTGTAGCTGTGTACAAGTTGGAGGCTTTTGCTCACTAATATCTACTCATCTGCTAGTCTATTAATAGTGTTCACATGCTTTATGTTTCTAATTTGTGTAGAAAACTGCAAAGTGATGAATTTTCTAGAGGAAGGTGGTAGAAAAAAAATAAGCCAGTACTGTTGAGTCTTGTTCCCCATATGTTAATCTGCAATTGTGAGAATTGAGTACGAGCTTTCACACGAGCACTTCATTTCTCAAGGGTCATCTTCCTCAGAGAGTACCTGTATTTATGAAGGTTAGTAAACAGGCATAGGCTTATACTGCTGCTTCTGAAATTTCTCTTTGATTAATGTTATTATGAGCTTATTGACAGGTGTTTTATTGAGTATAGTTAGTTCTTCTGTCTGGCTGTGACCTCCACATCTTTGATCCAAGAAGAGATCCTAGAGAAAAGAGCGTTTTTCCTTGCCAGTTGAGTATGACGTTTGACACAGGATTCTACATCCTGCTGACAGGTTTGTCTCCTGCTATTGCTGTTTGGCCATGTTTGTTTCCTTCATGCACCCTACAACAGAACCCCCCAAAGGTGGGGGTGTTTGATCCAGTCAAACATCCACATAAATTTACTGAGAGGGAAGTGGGGAGATGCTGCAGATAACCAGAAAGTCCAGAGTTGACAAATGAGATGTTCAAACAAAGGTGCCATGTGCTCAAAACTGGCCATCACAGAGCAAAGATGATGTCCCCTGCCCCTGGGGCCGTGGGAGCAGGAGGTGACCTGAGTTACTGCTTAAGAACGTGTCCCTGAGCATCAGTATTTATTTTCTTTTGGCATGTTTTTTGGTATGTTATGTGGAGTGGTAGCTTGCAGATTTCCAGCCTGACTTCAGCAAGGCTTTTGTCACCGTCCCTCATGGCATCCCTCTGGGCAAGCTCCGGAAGTGTGGGACAGATGAGTGGACAGTGAGGTGGATTAGGAATTGGCTGGATGGCAGGGCTCAGAGGGTGGTTATCAGTGGTGCGGAGTCGAGTTGGAGGCCTGTGGTTAGCGGTGTCCCCCAGGGGTCAGTCCTCGGCCCAGTCCTGTTCAATTTATTCATCAATGACCTGGATGATGGGACGGAGTGCTCCCTTGGCAAGTTTGCTGATGATACGAAACTGGGAGGAGTAGCTGACAGCCCAGAGGGCTGCGCTGCCATCCAGAGGGACCTGGACAGACTGGATAGCTGGGCAATGAGAAACCTTAGGAAATTCAACAAAGACAAGTGCAAGGTCCTGCACTTGGGG
>VZSV01000070.1:211761-226542 GCA_013398735.1 Nothocercus julius
GAGGAAACGGCCACAAACTGAAACACCAAAAGTTCCACAGGAACTTTAGGAAAAATTTCTTGACCGTGAGGGTGACAGAGCACTGGAACAGGCTGCCCAGAGAGGTTGTGGAGTCTCCTTCTCTGGAGACCTTCAAGACCCGCTTGGACGCAGTCCTGAGCCACCTGCTGTAGGTGACCCTGCGTGTGTAGGGGGGTTGGACTAGATGTTCTCTAGAGGTCCCTTCCAACCTTAAGCATTCTATGATTCTATTCTATGATTCTATGAAAAGAATAAGCCTGTAGGAATCTTTTGAAACAAAAAAGAGGAGGAGATTAGCAGGGAGTGAAGTTACATAAAATTGGGACTCCTTGGCATCCTGCAGCTAGAAATGTGTAGATGAGCTATTCCCAAATCTTTTTTGTTCGGTGTCTTAAGCTTACCAATACTTTCCTGTGTAGAAGGCAAATTGATATAGTTAAGACTGCAAATTGAATGGGTGTGCAGAACAGCAGAGCCTTTGTTGTGGACTCAGCAGAGTGATCTATTTATGTGACTGGCCTCCAGGATGCCTCCCCAGTTGGTGTTTTACAGCTTCAGAAGCGTAGACAGTCCAAACGCCATGCAACAGATGTAAAATCACAAAGACAAAGAAATAGCCACTACCCTCATGCTCATCCTGGAACTGAAGTTGCAATGGTGGTTGCCTAGCATAGGAGAAAAATCCTGCTGAATTGAAACCTGCTGGTTTCTTGGAGGGTGAGAAGAACATGGTGCTCAGCTGTGGAGAGAAGAGAGAGCTGCTCGGATGGAGCTGGGGTCTCTGCTGTGCTGAGGCTGGACAGGTGACAGAGCTGATAGGGAGTATCTTAACTTGCTGTATGTTAAGCCTTATGTGTAAGTAGTGCAACAGTAAATGATTTTTAGATAACTTGAAGCAAGAGTCTTCTATGAGGTCTTGCTGTAGCAAGAGAAAGGAGAGAAAAGGCCTCCAAAACACTTCTGCCGTAGGCACGGGCTGTTTTCCACCAAGTGGCTGCCCTTTCAGAAGCCCTCAAGAAGTCGTCGTGAGGCATAGCGTCCTGCCTGTCCCGCACCTGAGCTTGCCCGTGAAATGGAGCAGGCCTTGGGAGCGCTGTCTTGGCGTCGCCGCGCGGGCCGCTCTACCTCCTTGTGCCCTGCAGGGCCGGCTGCCTCCACGCTGCTGTGCACAGGCCATTCTGTTCCTCCCCACACCAGACACTCTGTTCCCTACACTGTTTTCTCAGCGCTGGATGTGCCAGTAGCTTTGCAGCATGCTGGCAGATGAAGGCTAGACTTCAGGGTTTTTTGAAACATGTTCAGTTTTAAGATGTGTCAGATGCAGTATGGATAACATTTAATTCATTTATTACTTTGGGGTTATTAGTTACAAAACAGTTGTTACTGTTACAAATCTGCTATTAGTTACAAAACAAAAGGTAAATCCTTAGAGCAACTGTCCTTTTCTGTTATTCCAGAAAGTGTTTGCTGAAGGCTGGATACCTAGATGCTGTATTAAAGGGGGAGTTACAGAAAGCAATCTCAAGAAGGGAGAGGAGTAGAAAAGTGGGGGGGGGCGGGGGGTAAGGCTCTTAAGTCTTGTTTTATTGTGACTGAAGAAATCAACTGAAGGGCTTTAAAACATGTGTGATAGCTGCTGCCAGGAGTATGTGGTGGTATTCTGCTGCTGCTGTTTAAAAAGGATAGCTTTACTATAACTCTACTGCAAGGAAAAGTAACATTGTAGGCTTTGGCTCTGAGGATTTGAAATGCTGTGACCCTGAAGCCATGAAACAGCAGTGCTCACGTTAAGAATTTGAAGACACAGTGCTTATGCAACATATTGTGAATGGACCCTGGTAAAGTCACTCTCTGTCTCTCTCTTTTTTTTTTTTTTTTTTTTTTTTTTTTTTTTTTTTGGTTTTGTGTTTTTTTTTTTTTTTTTTTTTTTTTTTTTTTTTTTTTTTTTTTTTTTTTTTTCCTGGAATAGGTGTTTTTATTTAGTTGCTGTATTTCTCAGTTATAGGATTGGTTCTCTTAGTATGCTTAAGAACATACTCTATTGGAAGGTAGAGTATAGAATTTAGTCATATCTCTGAAGTGATCTGCAGAGACTGGACAGTATAGGCTGTATCGTACTGCAGAAGGAATTTCTAGCATTTTTGAGTTAGGTCAATTCTTTTAGTATACATTTAGAAACAAAAAGTTGATTTTGTTTGTTTTTTTTACTAAGGAAAATCAGATTATTTGCAGTTAGTTCCAGCATGTGTAGTATGAATTTTGATTAAGAAATGGTCAGAAAGACCATTAAATAAGAATATCTAATTTTCTGTGTAAATAAGTTCTCAGGTACAATGTCCTGAGTAAGTGCCTGTGCGGCTGTCTTGACCAGTGCCCTTCAGCACACCCAGTGTCAAGGCAGGGTCTGCCTGCTGACCTCACGTTGCAGTTTGGGATGAGCGTGGCTGCCTCTGGATTTGACTAAGGGGCTTTGTGGGCCAACTTGTAGGTGCAAATGAGCACAGGTTACAAGAAGCCATGCTAAACTCTCCTTGGCGTGCCTGATCCTTAACAACTGTATCTGTGTGTTACTCATTGCAGTTATTGTATTCATATCTGCCTTGCTTCCTGTTACCTAATAAAGCCTGTGTGTCATCTTTGCTATCCACAGAATCAATAACCGTTACTCGGTGGCCTCTGCTGTGGCTCTGGACTGAGAGTGCAGCTTTATTCCCAAGGAAGTTCAGGGAAAGCCCTTTGATATTGCCAGGAGGGGGATGAAGTGTGTGTTTTCAGATATTTATTTATATGGAGCTGGTCGGATGACTCGAGCTGAAAGTACATTCCCTGGAAGTACTAAGGAAGAAAATAGGCCTCTGTATCGTTCACCACACAGAGATTTTCTGGCAGCCTGCAGTCTTAGCAGCTGTGCTTTCGTGCCTGAATTTGATTTTAAAGAATGGCAATTAATCAAAGTTAGGGTATATGTGAGATAGTATCAGACAGGATAGAATAATATTTTGGTAAGTGATATGTGACCTGCTCTTACATATGTTAGTCCTTTCTATTTGAAGTCAGAGATATTTTTAGGAAAGATTTCAAATTGAGGATAGATGTTTTTCTCATACGTTCTTCCTGGCTGAGTGTCGATGGTACACAGGAAATGAGTGTCTTTAAACTGCTACGAAGAGAGCCTACCAATTGTTTAAATAAAATAAAATAAGGTTTTCAGATCAACAGAAGGTAAGACTTCCAAAAAGCAAGCGCAGCATGCTGATGCAACAACTAGATTCTCCTTGATGAAGCAGAGAGAGCTCCTGTAATAACAGGAGAATAGTAGGACTTGTGTCAACAGCTAATATGTGCATAGCTATTAGTCGGAGAATCGTTACGGAATTTGTGGGGGATGCTTATTAATGAGGTGGTTGCGAGAAATGCTTTCTCACTGACATCTGCATTTATGTTCCAGCTTGGAACACAGGGTTTACTTTCTAAGGAGATGTCCCTGGCCTCTCTGCTGCGCTGGCTTTTGGGTTGTACTGGGAAGCAGCCTTGGAGTAGGTGAATTGGGTTCCTTCTAGAGAAAAATAAACTGCAAGGTGCACTTCAGGAGTGCACCTGGGGTGCTCTGCAAGACCAGTGAGCATCCAGTCCATGGGACCCCAGACTATAGCTGGTCTACAATAATCCCTACCTGTGCAGACATGCAGCTGTCTGTTGAAGCTGATTTTTCCTGCAGGGTTACCCTACTGCACTGCTCTGAGGAGCCAAGTTTAGTTCAGAGCACCACTCCCTCAGGCATCTTAGAATCCAAGGACTGTCTAGGAGCAAGATCTGGTTCTGGGTTGGAAATCTTTCCATGTTGGAGCTCCTTGTTCAAAAATAGCTGACTGAGAATGTCCTTCATCTTGTTCCCATGCTGTGGCTGGATCTGAACAGCATGTGTATTCCCACTGACCTCATATTGCTCTTTCTGCTTCAGGTGATGCATTTGGAGGGGTTTGGGTGTCTGGCAGAGTGTACGCAGGTAGATGGAAGCACATCTTGTTGTGTGATATTTTTGGGGCCAAGTAGATGAGCTTGTCTGTTGGGTTAAACAGTGTAATATGTCACTGTGCATATGGGAAAAAGGTTATAAGAGTAATATTCTAAGATACTGCCCAATTTATTAACGTCCAAAAAATCATTTCTGCCCTGTGATGGCCTAGTTCTTTTCAGAAATGAATCGGTGATGGAAGAGTGATAAGTTTTAGAAAATTTAACAGTGAACTGAACTTGTGAAACTTGCTTTTCAGTCTGGAAGAACTTTTAGCAAGAGGCAGAGGATGCCAAGGTACAGAAAACAGGTACTGCCATAGGTATGTGAAGGATAGTGCTTTGTTTTACTCGTGCAAGGACTTGACATTTGAGTGAGATTCTGAGGGCAGAGGTAATTGGAAAAGGGGAAGGTTTCTTTTGTAGAATGTGATTAACAAACTTGCGTTGTGTTGTCTTGAAACAGAAGCAGGAGAGCACAGGCAGCGTGGCTGAAGGCAGGCCGTGGAGCCCGCTAGGAAGTAGAGTAGTTAGGAGAAATAGGTACATCTGCTCTAACAATGGAATATTTTTGGTACACTGAGATGCTTTATTTACGAAGTTTGCCCTGTACAGTGAAGAGCATTACCATTTCATAGGCTCGAGTTAGCTTCTGGCTAGCAGAACCACCAGCATTATTTCATTACAGTCTATTTGGTAAAATGGAGTTTTCCTGCCATGGTTTTGACTTTTACTCTGCATAACTATGAAAGCCTTTATTTCTGGCATTCAATCTAACAAAGCAATTACTATAATTTACCTCTCTTCATTCAGAGAACCATTTCAGAGAGGCTATGCTGCCTTTGACAAAGCCGAATAGTGTTGTTACTAGAGCCTTTAATGATTTCTCAGGCTCTGTTTCACATCAAACAGTGTGAATGGCTTTTCCAGACAAAACTGCCAGCCTTCAGTGAGTGAATTTTGCATTTTAAATGAACCAAATGCATGTACCATATCAGTTTTCACTTCACGTGCCCCTGAAGCTGTTTTCCTTGATAAATCTACTTTTGCATAAGGTGATGTTTTTTTTCCTTTTTTTAATGTTTTTTTGTGCGGTGTTGTGCTTTCCCCCTTTCTCTGGGGAGCTAGACAGTTAGGATTACTGAAAGTTGAGTGACCCCTGTTTGATAGACTGATGGCAGTTTAAAAAACAGACTCTCCAGAACAGGGCACTTGTACAACCCTCAAGTGTTCCCCTAACCCAAAAGAACCTGTGGGAACAACAGTGGTGTGTTTTTTTTTCTTTTTTTTTTTTTTTCTTCTCTCCATCTTAACATTTTTTCTCAGACAGAGTTTCACTTTCAGATCTGTTTTGACTGAGTGATCAATGAATAGCCAGGAATAAATTACACCTACCTGCAGAAAAACATAGTTTGTGTCAGTACTGTGTAACCTGAAGGAAAAAATCACTGAGAGAAGGCAGTCTCACTGAGACTTGGGCTGAAACTAAGAGCACTGGCTTCTGTTCACCCAAATATGTGTAAATCCCATAAACTGAACAACAGAATATGCCATAAAGCTTGTAATTATATCTATTTCGGGAAATTATTTTGAAATGAGTGCTTTAAAGCAAAAAGGGTATGGGGAAAAACTCTAGCAGATTATAGACTTCGTAAATCCAGTCCCATGGATGCTTTTAACAGAATTAGGTGATGCGTTGAGGATGATTTGGGATTAAGCAGGCAAAGAGATAGCAGAGACTATGCAAGAGAAGAATTGTATCTGGATGGGATTCCTCTTGCCTACTTAAGTGTATGTTATGCCAGAAAGGTTAGTACAAGTCCTGCAGCATGACTTGGGTATGCAGCCTGCCCAGGGAAGCCAGTGGGACACACTGGCCAAACTGGACTTTTGTGTGTGCACTGAAGCTCCGGGGGTTGAGATGTTCAGCTGCTTTTATTCTGCCTCCTGGGGGGGCTGTGTTCCTGGTTTCTTATATTAATCTTGCACTTTCAAGATTGGGTAAAATAAAAGTAACACAGCCTGTTAGGCTGCCATCAGGCAGGCACAAGAGAACAGTGCAGCTGGATATTCAAACTTTTTTTTTCATAGTATTTTGAAAAACATGGAGTTTTTGCTTTACAATTTTTGACAATTTTTTCAACAAATCCCTGAAGTCCTTTTTTAAATTTTTTTAAATATATTTTCATCTATATGAAACTAGTAATTGAGAAGCTGGTGAAGAGATAGTTGTGGAACACAATTAGCAAACCTTGATTGCTGGCCCAGCTCAAATAGGTTTCTGATCTGCTACAAACATTAGGGAGATCTCTAACTCCAAGCTTGCATCTTACAGAAAGGTGAGCTCCTCCAATTTTGAGCCCTTCGCAGGGTAATGATTCATCTCTGTGGCTATAAAACCACTTGACACCTGAGTCCTGAAGTGGGATTTCCAAAATTCATATACTTGCTACTGATGGTCTGAATGATTCTGGTGAGTGTAGAAGCTGCCTATGTCTGACAGGCAGAGTTGATGGGATGGATTGAAATTTCGAACATGTGTACATGTACACTTTAGTGCACTTTACAAGCAGCCTCAATAGGTGTTAAGTCTCAGTGTCAAAGTATAAAATACTCTCCAGGTGAGACAAACACCATACTGCCCAAAGCCAGAATTTGGCTATGCAAGTTAAGACAGAGTAGATTAGTTGTCTCCTAAACATATGAGATTATGCACCCACCTACATTGATTTTAAATATGGCTGCAATGTGTATTTAAAAAGTCCTGTTCTTTTTCAGCAATTACGTTCAACAGTTTTTTCTAAAAGTCTGCAATCCAGCAGGTAGGTATCATAACTCAGATGCAGATAGATACTTAGGGAATCAAAGCTGTCCCTCATGATTAAATAACCAGTCACACAGCTGCGACTGCTGATACTGAATCCTGGCTATGCGACTGCAATGCTTTCCTCATTTACCTTTTCCTCTGGAAAGGCCAAGTTTTTTGTTTGTTTTGTTTCTTTTTTTCTTAACCAAAGAGATGTAGCTGAATCTCAGTGGTTTATAAAGCAGTTCACAGTGGTTTACTGCACACCTGATGGTATTACATAGCTGTCTTCAAATATAGCAGTGCTGCTTAGGAGCTGAAGCAAGAGTTGCATCTGAAAGCATGTGCAAAAGCTATTAAACTAATGGCAGGATTAGAAGAAAATCAGCTGAAATTGGAAATGCATGGAAATAATTCAGTCATCTGTAGTTAGCATGCTTGCTGAAAAAAAGTGCTTATAGGTGGTCAGTCGCTCTCAAGGCAATTTCAGCATGACCACAGGCTTTGGGGAGCCTGCAGGTCCGGGCTGTGGGGTGTTCTGTGAGTTATCCCTGAGCCTTCATCTGCCTTGAGTATCTTCAAGCACAGAAACCTAGTTAGAGTGCAGGCTGTGTTCCAAGGAACAAGAAGAGGGTAAGATTTGGGGGACAAGTTTTCTCATGTTTTGGGATGTTCTGTTCTTTTATTTTTCTATATAAGTAGATTTCCACATTCCTAAATTCTTACTGAGATGTCTTAACTGATACATGAAGAAGTCCTAACATCTGCTCTTCGCAAAACACTACCATACCTAGATCAAGTTACTTGGTGCAGGACTAAAGTCTGCTCTTGGAAGGAAAGTTGAGTTTTTTGCCATTTAGCCGGGTTTAAATTCTTGCTGTGGCAGTAGCACCTTGGTGAGTGGGAGGGAGACTTGTGCCCATCGCATGGATTGCTCCCTGGTTTTGCTGGTGCTGCGGAGGAGCGACATGATTGTCCAGAGAGTACATGGTGCCAAGCACAACGCTCCCGCTCTACAGGGCTCTGTGAGGCTGGTGCTTTCCTTACTGTATAAGCCAACGCCCTCAAGCGCTATCCTTCTGAATTAGTGTTGAAGTATTCCTAAAATATTTTTTTTAAATGTGCTTCCTCCTACTACATGTAGGAGGAGAGAGGACAGTCCATGGATTAGTCCTGACTTGAGAAGGATGCCCTGCAAACATGAATTGTTTGAGAATCTGCTGACCATTGTGAACTGATGATCAAGGTCTTTTATGGAGACAGGAAAGGAGTTTAGAAAACAAAAAGATAACTTGATATCACACTGATGACTTAGGTAGAAAGTCATTTTTGCTGTTGTATGCTTATTTATACATCTGAACCTAAGAGGGGAGCAGGTCTGCTTTTATAACTGCAGAGAGTGTGTATGGCTAGAATGAATCCAAAAGATCAAAAAAAAGCTGATGTCAAGTCTGTAGATGCCTTCCTTTGAAGACAGACTTCAGACAGGTTTATTTATGGGCCTTTTTATGTCCCTTTTATTCTACTGGATTGCTTGTAGAGTTCCTTTTTATACATTTTTTCCTGCCAGAATTTCTTGTGAAGTCATTGTATGTGTCAACTTTCAGGTTAGTTTGGGAATTTTGACTTCATTCATAAATGAGTAACCTTCATCCAAGAGAAGACCCTGCTCCTGGGGCTTGCTTGTTTTCTACAGCTTGACAAAAGCTCTGATTTGTTTGTAAGTCCTTAGCAGTAGCAGAGCAACGTGTGCCTGGTTGCTCAGGAATGTAGGTGAGCCCAAGCAGGGGTCTGCTGTGGAAGGAAAATATGTTGAGAATTTAGTGTGCTAGCTACAGTAATACCTCAGAGTTATTAAAATATAAAGTACAGATGGAAGTCATTATAAAGACCTATTGCCAAGCTGGACTGCTAAAATGGGCACAACTCCCTGATTTATGTGGGGGTTCAATTTCACTCTTAAAGAGAAAATACTTAGGGAGAAAGGAAAAGAGTAAACGTATTACCCACCACCGACAGAAGGAAACCAGCACACGAATCAGAATGGCAGGTGACAAAGCAATTCAAGCAACCAAATATTTTGTCTTTTTTTCTTCAGAAACGAGAGTTAAACTGCTGTGTAAAAAAGTAGCTACTGAAACTAAAATAGCAGTTCAAGAAGTGCTGGCAAGAATTAGCAATCAAATCATTGTACATGTGAAAGTTATTACAGAAGGAAAAAAAAAAAAGAAACTTAGATCAGGGTTAATTATAAGATGATGCAGTAGTATAATTAGTATTCTTCCTATGGAGGATTATGGGTCCTTCTAAATGCCCTTTTTGATTGCCTTCTTCCCTTTTTTAATTTCCTCCTTGTCCTTTTTGATTATCTACCCCATGACCCTCAGGGCTCCTAAATGTAATACAATTGAAATAACATTTTTTGTGTTAGAGGTGTGCTTTTTTTTTAGGCTGTTAACCTCTTGCTCACCAAGGGCTTAGCAGTTGTTTTCTGGGAACAGTCAGAGGGGAGCTAGAGCTCCTCTTGTTGCAGAGGGACTCTAGTATCCCCAGAGTTTTACGCACTGCATCTTCTGCCTATACAGAAGCTGTCTCAGAGGGTCTGTCAGGAACTGATCTGCATGAGGATGAGCTGAGAGGAAACACAGCACTTCCTCAGACTATATTTTACAGTGTGGCAAAGTCTAATGGATCTTTGAAATTTCCAAGCCTGCTTGAGAGGTCTGACTTGGAACATTAGGAATATGTGTCTATTGCTGCTTACCCCTTAATATATTTTTTTTGAATATTCTTTTTGTTTTCCTTGATTACTTTTGGGAAAAGCAGGCAGAGATCTCTTCAGGAAGTGCATGGGATTCACTTCCATGGAAACCATAATATGGCAGAAGGACCCGTCACTGAAGTCCATTTTGGATCCCATAAACAACCAAGATGATTTCTTTTTTCATTTTCCCTTCAGCTGTATCAGTAAATTTAATTTTGCTCTTTTCTGTGTTTCACTTAGGACTAAAATCTTTATAAATTCCTGATTTTGAGAAGGAGTGTCAGTTGTACCTGGGCAACCTAGGTATTATTAACTTCTTGATGTGTCTTTCATTTAATATTCTTCAAAGTATAAAACCAGCATGTCATGGCACCTGAAAACAGATTTTTTTTTTTTTTTTTTTTTTACAGAATGCTGTTAGCTACACCAAGTACGTCTTCTTGCATGTTTTATTTAATTCTTTAACTAAAATCTAGAGAAAAAAGATCTATGTTTGTAATTTCATGTCCTTTTGAGGCACAAATTCTGAGCTAGAGTTGTGACATTGAAATGACTGTTTAAGAATACAAACCATTGCCTATTTTTCCAAACTTGGATGAACTCGCAGTAGATTTCAGGCATGCAAGAAGAGTGAGGCCTTGTTTGTGCTTGGCCCTTAACTGGTCATAACCTTCCCGGACAACCTGGAATGTGGACCCAAGGAAGGTACAATATGTTGTGGTTAAGATTACGTTGTTGGAAACCAAGAAACTCCAGTAACGATAACTCTGGCTTTCCTCATCTGCATTGGGGTTTTTGTGAAATGTGTTGAACTGGGCGAGTGTGAAGTATCGTCCAGGTTCTTATCTCGCCAGGCAGTATCCCTTCCTCTCTCCAGTCTTTCAAACAAAAGCATCATGTGCATATCTTTCCATTAAGTCTCTTTGCATGGCTAAAAAGATAACACTTAATATCATTAAGTTTTCCCTTTAGGATAATTAGCATATTAATATTTAATGGAAAGGTCATTGGTTTCTGCTTTGCCAGTAATGCGAGTGAACTGAATTACTTTAGTTCTCAATGCATCCCAAATTGGGTATTACTACTAATGTGAAATTTGTAAATGGATGAAATATTTAGACGCGCTTTATAACACAGACTGTATTAACACCCTCACCGAGAGGCTTTCATGCTGCCTTTGTGTCCAGGCAGTTTCCAACTGTGTTTCCATGCAGTTGTTTTGCTGAGCAGCATCACTTAGGTGGTCACATGAAATTGCGTTTTAGTGTAGTAGTGTTAATATAGTGGTATTAAAATAGATCAATTAGCATTAGTAGAGAATGTATTGAGAATTAGGTAAGATGTTTACGAAGAGTTTTCTACTTTATGTTTGTTTTTAGTTAAGTGTTGGTCAAATTTTCCTTTGACGTTTTAAAAAGCAAGAATAAAAAAGAATTCAATATTTAAAAAAAAAAAAAGAAAGGCAGTTAAGTAATAGTAAATAAAGTGTGGTTCTGCCGTGTTCTGCAGTGCTTGCTCTGTCTAAGCAAGTATGGATATTACTGTGGAAGTGAACGTGCAGTACATAATAGGCTCCTGGAGTTATGCTCTATGGTAAAAGGGATTATTTCTGAAGCGAGGACATGGTTATGTTCAGTCTTTCAGTGATGCTGAAGGTCTGTTTGTTTCGTCTTGTTTACAGAGAAAATTACCAAATGGATACTCTTAAAATTGTGTGTTATTAGAAGATAGGGTGGAACAGGAAGGGGAAATTGAAACCTGGTTTATTAGAAAGCACCAATCTTTCTCTGTGTTTAGAGGGCTGGATACAGGAATACATCATTACTCCTATTTTATCTCAATGCTAAATTTGCAAACTTAGATACAATGCTAAGATACAAGCTTACCTGAGCAAGAAGAACTAGAAAGAAACAGCCCTTAATTACCAGCACAAAAGCGCAGACCAAGGTGTTTATGTTGAATGGTTCTAAGGAAAGAATTGCTAGTAGAAGACAAGCGGTGCACAGACATTTTCCTGCTTTGGGAAAAGATAATGTGCTTTGGAAAAGGTATCAGGAGTCAAATTAATACTTTCAGAATGAGCCTAGGTTGGTTATTGTATCTCTCACTCTTCGAAACATTTTTGGAGAAACAAATTGCTTCATTTCCCCTTAGCCTAGAGGTTTCTTGCCAATAGAGTGTTTTGTCTCATTGCTGTGAGAATGACAGCACACGTTCAGTATAAGTCATTGGACGCCAAAGTTAAAGCCTTCTTGGGTGTCTCTACTCATTTTGAAGTGTTTCGGAATGAAAAGACCAGATGGTGGTTATACCTTCTATGTGCTGTCAAACCTGCAAGCCCAGGTAGGATGGCTGCTGGGGAGTTTTGCAGTGCTGCAGCTCAGCAAAGGTCTGGGGAGTGCTCAGAAGGAGCAGGTTGGCAGTGGCTTTGGCAGGCTATGAAAGCTTGCGATGAGCTGGGTTCAGGGCTGGCTGAGCTCTGAAGCTGCAGGCCACTCCTCAGCTCCCGTCCAGCGTTAGCTCCATCTCCCATCCCACGCTTTCCTTGCTTCTGTCTCCCCACGAAGCTGGATATTTGGTTAGTTTGCATTAGGATCTCGAAACTGAAAGGGAGAAAGAGGAAGAAACAGCCTATTGTTCCTGGAATACGCTGGCAACTTGCTTTTGAGCTGAAGCAGCTGCATGCAGCTTGTCTGTCCCGGGACTCAAACTCCCTTGCTTCTTTACTGTATTCTCTCCTTGCTTCCAATATGAGTGATTGCCATTTCAGTTTTTCCAACCTATAAAAAGCCCACACAAGTGAGCAGAAAAGGAAATACGGAGACAGAAGAATAACTTAAATTCTCCTTTTTTTTTTTTTTTTTTTTTTTTTTTTTTTTTTTAAGTAACACAAACAAGGAAATTGTGGATGTTCCTGGCATTTTAGTACTTTGGTCATTGAATGTTCTGGTATCTAGAACTCTATATTTTATGTCCTCAGGAGATTGTGAAAAGATGGAGGTTTTCATGGTCTCAAATATGGGTATACGTTGTCGTCCCAAACCGGATGAGCTTAACTGCTAGGTCTGGGATATGTCTGTGCTGTTTGCATTAGCCCAGGCTGCACATGAGTGGATGCCATGTGGATTGTATCCACATTGCCTGGAAAAAGGCTATGAGGGGTTAAATTCAAACCAGTCATCTTCCATGCCTGAATTTTGGATTTTGACCTGAGAGGTAACTGAATCGAGGTCTGCACAGCAGTTTGTGGTACTATGGGTGGTTGAGGATGGAGTGTGAAAATACAGCTGAGAGAGCCACCTGAGCAGCCTGTCAGTGCAGTTCTGCCCACTGCTGCTGCCTTGTTGCACTGCCTTCTCGGGCCTCATCTCCTGAGAGGAGCATGGTCTCATGTTTGGCCACATTTGGCACTAGTAAGAAGCTTGCCTTTTGCTATTCTTTGAAAATACACGCACAAAGAAAACTGATTATTTTTAAACATTTTTTTACTTTAATCCGACCTTTAAAATGCAAAACAAAACTTGTTAAACAGCGCGTTCTGGACTTGAATGGAGAAATCTGTGAAATACAGTGATGATAAATCTATATTCCTTAAATGCTTGACCAACAGCAGCAGCACAAACTGTGTCTCAAGGCTATTGCAACCTTATCAAAGCCGAAGGAGTCTTAATCACTCTGTTGGCGTGCTCTTGTGCACATACTTAGGGCCCAGAAGGTGTTGACTTGACACGAAATGGGAAAAAATACTGTATAAGAGACAATTTTCCCCCAAATGAAACCCTTAAAAGATAAGGAAGGCTGCTTAGAACAGTAACCACAAAAGCTGGGAAATTACAAATTACTGCTATTAGTCATTCTTTACTGGCAAGAGGAGGCAATAAAAAACCCCACATGTTCAAATATGGTGTGGCAAATAAAGTGACTTTGCTTCATGGAGGAGACAGCAGTGCTAGGATCTGTTCATCTTGAAAACATTGTGTACCAAGAACAGACAACGCTGCACTGCCATTTTGAGAATTTATTTTGGGCATGCACAAAATTATTCCTTTGATAGTATCTTGCTATGGCATGCCTATAGAGATGCTCTCTGCTAGATTTGCTCTTGCCCACCCTGCGTGAGAGATGTGATCTTTCTTTCTGACTTCCAAGTTTTTCAAGTTTAAATTTTGATAATGACCTTACTGCTTATGTTTTGTAGGGAAAAGATGGGCAGATCTTGAAGTCTGTCCAATTTATCAGGAAATGGGACATTTTATCAGGAAGATTTGTATATACTGTAGATATAATGAGGAAGAGTGTCCCAGTAAATGAGATGGTTAAGCTGCTGTATTTGAAGTCTTCATAAGCAGAACAGTCTCTTTTTGGTGTATGAAAGCATCCCAGACAGAGAAGAGAAAAGGTAGGAGCTGCTAGATGAATCTCTCAACAAGCTGATTTTTCAGCTTTTTTTTTTTTTTTTTTTGGTGCTCTAAAGAACATGAAAGCCATGTTTAAAAATTTAAAGCCTTGATATGTTCCAGTTCTGTGGAGCAGCAGAAGGAAGAAGCTTTTTACAGTGCTGTAATTCCCTATCCAGCACCTCTTTAAATTAAGATGTTTATGACAGCTGTTTGCACTTAATGGAATGCACATAGTCTTGGTCATTAATTATTGCTTTTTTTTCTTCCAGTTATCACTTGTATTCAGTGGGTCATGCAATTATGATCCTGCTGTTTTCAGCACCTTAAGTGCAGCCTTTTATTCCTTCTCTCCCCAAGAAGTAACTTCCCCCCTCCTTATTTATCTTTCTGGTGACTAAGAATTTTGTAGAAAAAATATTCAACAACAGTAAGTAATGGAGCTTTTCTTGGAGTGCAGTCATTTAACAGCTTGGACTTGGCAGTGATCCCATCCACCTTAATCCTCTTCACAGTTTGCAAGCAGTCAGCCGAGAGCAAGAGTGCGCTGGCCCTAATAGACTCGAGTCTTTGAACTATGGCATTTTGCGTTCAGCTTCCAGAACTGGTCTTAAGTGCCTGGTAAAAGCCTGCAGCTTTGGTTTCATTAATTAGAGGCTGCTTTTCACTGATTTGTGAAAAACATTGGCCAACATGTTCTTTCAGCTCAGTAAATATTTATACAACTCCTGTATGATTTTTTTTCTTTTTTTTTTTTTTTTTTTTTTTTTTTTTTTTTT
>VZSV01000070.1:226841-250298 GCA_013398735.1 Nothocercus julius
TACTGATAAGAACCAAATGCCCCCATATTATCATTGAGTATCTCTCTGATAACTGAGTATTACATTGTGATGATATTGGTTAGGAACCTGTCAGGATTTTTGTATGAGCTTTCTGATGTATTAGCACCTCTCAAACTTAATCCTATTTATCCTTATCCTATTCTTAGAATCCCTGTGAGGCAGCATTATCCCTATAATGCAGATGGGGAACAGAGATTGAATGCTGGGCTCAAGGACACAGTCTAAATTCCTGTCTGAGATGTACTGGCTAAACCTCCCATCTGTATGGGAAAATACATATCCAGATATTCACATGTGCATATTTAGCTGCAGATGCAAATATCCATTTCCTCTGTGCACAAATAAATGTAGGGATGTAAACATTGACTTTTTTTGGCATGTGAACAGCAGAGGAGCTGATTGGAGGATTTCTTGTGTGCTTTTAATTGGATGTTGTTTGATTCTTGTTTTTTAAAATGCCCCCAAATTACTTTTTTTTTTTTTTTCCTTCAGGTCTTTTTTCTGTCCTTTTCTTATCTTTTGATTGAAGTACTACTCTGAGTTGCATTTTTGTAATGCTACTGATGTTCTAAGCGAATATGTTATTTTTATGTGTAGTGACTTAGTTGTTCAAGGTTCCTCATTCTTCAATGTATATAGTTCAGAAAAATAAGACAACAGTAGTTCATTAGCTGTTCCTCCAATGCTGAGGTTGATGACCGCTGGGTACCTGTCTACCTGGGACTACTTGGGTGAGCATAGCTACCGGCATCACAAGTGAAGGCCCAGCTAACCCAGCTCGGCTGACTGCGTTGTAGGGAGATCAGATGCATGGTAATGTCTCTCAAAAAGTCACTTCTGAGGTAACAGATTCTCATGTGTAGAAGGTAAGAGCCGCTTGTTGATGTCTCATCATTTTTAATGCATGTAATAACCTTGATATAAGTTAAATATGATGAGCATGAGTATTTCTTCATTATTATGCAGCTCAGCATACAGATTTTTGTTCCATTTATTACATGTATTAACTTGTAGGGCCATTTGCCCAGAAGCCGTCCCCTTCCCCGTCCTCTTCCCTGTGTTTTGTCTTACCAGGGATAATTCCAGGCAGTCACTGCTGTTGTCTAGTGATAATGCCATGGGTATGTGCTGTGCAATAGTAAATGCAATTCAAAAAAGTAATAAATGCTTCATATACAAGAAGTCTATAAAGATTATTGTAAATCATTTTTTAAAAGAGCAGCTTTGTTGAAATTGATTACTGCCTGGCAGCATTTTGGATAAACTCAGGTTTTTAGTGCGAGTGGTCCAAAAGTCCTCCGAAGCAGTTGTCATTCTCTTACCAGCTTTTCACCAGGTATCTGAATAGCTTCATTCAGAGCTTCAGTTGAGCTGAAGTGCTAGTCTTGGTGGCAGTTTCAATAGAGGCCACTAATTTGCTGCTTAAAGTTTAGAAGGTCCTTTAAGCTCCCTTCACATATTTGGATGAGGGTTTTATTTAAATCGATGAGACTGCTGGTGTGTTTAATATGTTTATATAGACATCTATTGATGAATGAGCTTGAAGAATTAAAGCTCCCTCTTGCCCCTTGTGTTAGGGCTGATTCCTGCTGCTGGGAGACCAGGAGCAGTGGCAGAGGCTGCCCCGCTGCAACTCGTTACACTGAAAGGACCCTATTGGTATCCAGTGTTGTCTATGCAGCAACTTTTGCTAGCACTAAATTTACTTACGAAGAGTTTCCTTTTTTTTTTAATTGCCTCAGGACAAACCCTTGCATGTTGTGTTCTTGCCTGGAGTAAATTTTTATATGGAAATACGTTTTTTAAAGATGGTACAGAGGATGCCTAGAGTGTGTTGAGCCAATTGATTCTGCAGGGAATGTGCTGACTTTCACTATGTATGGAGGATTTTTAAAGCAGCTGAGCAAAATCCCTTTTCAGATAAGATGCTTTCTGTTTTGTCAGTTAAGAGCATCCTCAAATCGAAATAGCTCAAACAGAATCAAATCTCCCTTCCTCAATCCCCTGCCTTCTCCTCCCACCCCTGCGCAAGCCGCCCCCAAAGGATAATCCTGGCAGTGATGTCATTAGCATGAATTTACAGACCAGGGCTCAATTTTCTTGTCTTGGGCTTCAGTTGCTAATGCTGGAAATCTGAGCTGTGGATGTAAAGGAGTTCAGGTTACGCATTTCTCCCACCCTTACTTAATTTCCCTGGAGCCCTGAGAATAACTAATGGGGGATTATTTGGATATTTTCTGCTGCTACCCAGCTTCATGTTGCTTCCAAGCATTTGCAAAAGCTTCCTCTGGATTTCTGAGGGGACTGTTGTCTTCAGGGAGCAGGAAGTTTAAGGAAAGAATTAAATCCTAGTCTCTGTCAGCTATATGTGGTTGGAGATGGTTCGCAGTTTCTAATTGGTGTCGTGGATGGTGCTATAAAGTGCAGAAGACACTGAAAAGACATTTATTTTGACCAAATGCATGTGTTTTCCCATAATAGAATTCTTGACATTGTGATGATTCTCAGTGATTTTGACCCATGCAATTTTAATCTTGGGAGAAAGCACCAGCATGATCAGTGGAACTGATACAAACAGTTCAAGGATCAGGTCCTGTCTTAAAAAAATTTACCCTGTGAGCTGGCAAGGCAAAGTCTGGAGGAAATGGCCTGCGTTTACCTGCTTTGCTGGTAGGAAGTTGTGATATGCAGAAATCAAGTGATTTTTCTACACGGTCTTGGAGGAACCTGATGGTAAAACCAAAATCTAAAGGCAGATCTCTCCAGTCTTGGTGCAGTCTGTCAGTCAGGAAGCAACTGTTCCCGCTCAGCAGGATTCGCTGCCGCCTGGCAGGTGCCACGGAGCTGTGTCAGTCACAGCGGCCTTGGAAGTCGCCGGAGACAGGTCTCTTCCCACAGGTCTGTGTGGAAGAGGAGATATGTGACGTGAGCTCTGTGTGCAGAGAGAAATAAAAGACTAAAGTCAGTCTGAAACGTGCTGAAAGCAGGACTTTTGCTTGGGGCTTTTATCTATAACGGACTCTTTCTTTTTTTCTTTTTTCTTTTTTTTCTTTTTTTTTTTTTTTCTCTCTCCATGCCAAGTTGATTGCACAGAGCCTGAGCCTCATGGATGCAGTACCCGACTCCCCATCATGTCCCTTGACTCGGAGCCCGTTGCTCCCAGAGCCTGGAAGCACCAGGGCACATCCCACTCCATGTTATGATCACAGTTTGCGTGTACCGTGCACAGATCTGCACAGCAGTTTTAGGACAGGTATTAACATACCATGGTCTCTCCTTCCCCTGATTTTTACAACAGATATTTTTTTCTTATGGATAGAGCTTTTAAAGTGAATATCTTCTGATCTCTTAAGGGAAGATCTCTCCTACTTCTTGGAAAATTCCTAGTAGCTCAAGACATATACTGTGCCTGAACATACATGTCCAGGGTCATGGGGAGCATATGAACCTGGCAATACTGTGCAGCTACGGACTTTCTAGAGCCCTGACGTAGATGTAAAATGCATCTGTATGGCAGCTATGATTTATAATTGCACAGCTAAAACCTTACAATTGTAAAAAGGACCTATATGCTGTTAAAGTAAATAGGTAGTTAATTATCGTTCAGGGTATTGATTCAGTGTCCTTTAAGAGTGAACTTACTGAGATGATACATGTTTTTAGTATAAAGAGAATGAATATATATGGATATATCTCTTATAAAAAGAAAATGGCTTCTGTTTTAGTTTTATTCCTTTCTGTAGTGTAATTCTGATCTCACAAACATTTTTATTATATAAATTCTAAAATATACCCAAGGCCAAGGAGATATTAACATCTTATTCTCCTTCTCAAACATTTGAAATGTATTATAAGCTGTATTTGAACTTTAGAACATGGTCATCTCTCTAAAGGAATTAAGTCTTTCCACTAGTCCCTGTGCACAGGGATCTGCAGAGATTTAGGCTGTACCACTGATCCCCAAGCATCACAGCAGTGAGCACTGGAAAGCAGCTGGCCTGGCAGCCACGTGAGAAGAGACCACCACCAGTGACCTTTACGGAGAAGGAGAAAAGAAAAATCCTGAAAATGGAGACTGGCCAAATCCAGGGTATAGGTCTGCTAAACATGAATTTAGTCTGTTCATATACATAGCATGTATAAGAAACTGGATCCTGTTTGTAGTGTTACAGATTTATTTTTTTAATCATTTTCAATTTACTAATTCTAATCTCTTTCAAGGAAAAAAAGATGTAATGAGGACTAAAATTTTTTTTTTAATAAAAAAAACACATGAACATGTTCAATGAGGCAAGAAAGGGCTGCCCTCTTTGGCAGCCATGTAGAGAGGTCAGGCAGTTTTCTGTTGCCACTTACCAAAGGCTCGGAAAATGAGTGAAAAAATGAGCTCGAAAAGTGAGTGGAGCTTACCAATTTGTGTCACTTCGATTGCTGAAAAGATAGTATTAAATAACTGTTAAAAAGCAGCAACAAGTACCGTATGCACAAACTAGCTAGAGGGAATTACAAATTTCTGAAACTTCTGTCAAAAAATGTAGTTCACATCAGTAGCAACCAGTTTATTAATTTTGCTGGAGTCGACAGAGTTTTCTCCAGAGTGTTCTCCCCTTTCCTGAAATAAGTTTAGTGATTTAAACCTAACTCTCCAGGGGTCTTGGCACTAAAGGAGTCTGAAGTGTTGAAGTGCTACTTGTGCTATATTCAAATCTCAGGTTTTGCATAAACCTCTAGCACATATCCTTCCCTCTCCCTGTTTTCCCCTTATTCTTCGAAGCTGATGAAGCTGAGGAAAAATCTATTTCTTTTCCTCAGGAGAGCAAAGCACTGAAAAGTTGAGATTCAACCTCAGTATATTTTGTAATAAAAAAAGAAAAAGTTGTGGTGATGGGAGACTGCTTAAAAAAGTGTAATTTTTGCAACAGTCAATCTCCAAAGAGTATTGAAAGGCAAATGTACAAGCACATTACAGATTAAGTATTCAGTTGGGATAGATAAAGTATGAGAAATTGTTTTTCTTCCTGTATCAAAAATGTTACTTTATAAATACTTAATAGAGCAATTGAGCAAAGAGTAATGCTTCTTATTAAAAATATTGATGACCTTTCAATTAAGCTTAAAATAATCCTCCAATTATAGCAAGAACTTGATAGCCAAGATTGACTCCATGTGATGTACTGTAGGCTGGACTCATCGAAGATATAAGCGGATGAAAGTTGGTGGGGTTAACCAAGGAATTCGTTCAGGCTAATAAACTTCCTTCGTGCTTTTGAAAGGACCCGCGCAGTACAGAAATGATTACCTTGAGACAACTGTCCTTTTAAATCCCGTAGAAATCTAAAAACCAGCACTTGAATATTCTGTATTTAGTGTGCCATTATCTATTAAACACTATAGCATGATTTCAAAGATCCTTAGTAAATATTTGGTTCCTGTGTGTTTACGTGTGTGTGTGTGCGTGCATATATATATATCTTTAGATTCATTTTCATAGCATTTCTTAATTCTTTTTGACTTTTTTAGATACTGACTGCAGATTCAAAGATACGGGGTTTTTTTTGTGTGTATTTATTTTAAATCATAATTGTTTCCTTCACACACAAGCCCCCAAAATGTTTCAGGGGGATCTAGGGACTGTCTTGTAATATACCAAATTAAGAATTTTTTTTATCTGATCTTAGCACATAATTGCAAGAACTACTTTTAGAATACAGGCCTTAATATTAGTTGTAGTAGATGTGTTGATTGAACAGTATGTGATACTTTGCAAGAATTCTGGTCCTCAGTCATGTCCTAATGCTGTGTGCCATCTTAGGCAGCCTGAAGTAGTTGTGGACCGGTTGTGGAAGACGAAGTAAGAAAATCCTCACCTGTAGAGTTTTTGAATCAAGACTGGTGCTGTGAGCCATGCAACCCAATGTACAAATTCATGACTTGTAGTTACAAAACTATTTGGAGTTTTTTTGTTTTTGTTTTTCTTTCTTTGTAAATTGCATATAATGCTTGTGTTTTTGAGGATATGTAAGCACTAACTTGATGCTACAGAGTACTACATAAAAAAAAAAGCCAACTTAGTAAAATCAAGGAAAACCCATAAATACCCATGGTAGAGTTTTGGTGTGGAATAAATCTTTGCCTTTTCAGGCTTTCCTGACTACAGCTGTTGTATTCCCCACTGAATGTCTTAAAACATTGCAAATGTTACCTTTTTTCTATGTTTTAAATGTTTTTTTAAAAATGTTTTGCGGATAGTACTAGTTACAGAAGTTATGTGGTCAAGGGCAGTTGCTAATGTTAACTATAAATAACAGGATAAGTTGGCAAAAATCAAGCACTTGTTTTGCTTGCATGTGTGTCACCTTGTATGATATCCCTGCCTGCTCTCAGGCGCTAACCTGGGCTTTCTTGTGGCTATATTTGGGTGGGAGATGTCCCAGGACAGCTTGTATGTCGTAGCGGAGAGACTCGTAAATCACTTGGTTGTGTCCTTCCTTGGACATTTCTCCCAGTTCTGTGCAGCAGCCGCATCTGTGTTGTGTCGGGAACACCGTGCTAGTCAAAATGCCATCTTTAAGTTAAAATACACAGCAAATTCCAGCCACTTTGTAACTATATCCCTTTTAATTTCTCTTTTCAACCTGAACATCTCCTTTTCAGTTGCTGCCAGAGTTATACATTGCAGTAGTCTGTGGCTGCCTCTGTTCTGTGTTGAAAGTGGCTGTCGTCACATCGTGGACAAAGCAAGATTTTCAGGATCACGGTAGAAAAAAGTTTACAGGCATTACAGCCAAAATTTACCAGCAAGGTGCTCGTTTCATTGGCGTTACCATGTTTACAGTATTAATAATACTGTTTGTTCATTGTCCTCATTTTATTCAGCTGTTTAAATTCTGTAGATGCTGAAATTTCATTTTGACATGGATTAAGAGCATACTAATGCTTTAATACGGGATTTCCAGGAGGACTCCCATTTGCCAGAAGTTGCTTAGCATATGCAATAACCACTGGCTTCAAGGGGCAAAAAGAGGTAGCATTTGTGTTCTGACATGCACGAGAATTATTCTGCTTTGAATACATGATTGAATTGTAGTTGGTTATCTGATTTAATGGTTAGTGTTCACTTTATACTTCCCATAGACATTATCAGAAATTTACTTTCCATTTTGTATTTACTTTCCATTAGGTAAGTTTCTGTTATTTGAAAAGAACTTCTATGATAACTGTGTTTTCTGTCATGGTTGTTCTTGAGAACCAAGCAGTTAAGACTAGTATTTGATTTGGTATTGAATTTTTGTCCTGCTAAAATGTGTATCATTGAAATCTCTGCCATCTGCACAAACTCTTATTTCAAGAGAAGTGATCATATTTAAGTCCAAAAAGAGTGAGATTTCTTTGATTTAACTAACAGGGCATGTTGCAGCATCCTTAATAATGAAGTAATCCTTACTAATTTTGGATGCAGATTTTGATTTGAACTTGTTTAATAAAGTAGATAGATGCATGAATGTAGAGTGGAAGTTCCTGAAGTCCAAAACATGTATTTCTTTTTGATTTCCTATTTGAATTTTGCTTTCATCTTAACGAAAGTAGTGTGTATATATATAGTAGCCCATTGCAGCACCACCATTTACTATCGAATGTTTCAGAAATTTCCTAGGTCTTTAACTCATGATGAATTAAATAATTGTATTTCATTTTTTCATTGTATTTTAAGAATTCATACAGGTTCCAGAGGAAATCTATATTTATAGATTTATATTTTATGATAATATGCTATTCATGGTTAACTCGAACAGTTTTGTTTCTGGTCATACAAATACTGATATTTAATAGGTGTTCCTTGGAGGGTCAGTGAGAGCATATAAGATAAATGGATATTTGTTATAATATATCTTAGGATAGAATAAGAAAAAGATAAGTATATATTAAAGTGAATTCTTAAACAGAAACCCATTCTTTCTTTCTCTGACATGAGAATATCCATCAGAACCTTCTAAATCATCATCAACTGTATTTAAGTATATAGTATTCTTAAATAATGAAGCTGTATCACACAGGGTATGAGGAACAATAACTAGAGCAACACATTTGATAGGTGCTTGGTTTTGTTCCTTTTTGTTTTTGCTTTACATATTTGAAAGACCTTTGGCAGTCTGTATGGAAATGCCCACAGAGTGGGTGTAGGAGCAGAGCTGGGGGTCAGCAGGGACTGACTTTGTCTCTTGTCTTGAAGGAGTGCTTTCAGGAGAGATTCGGAGCAACCGGCAGCCTTGGGATTTTAGCGTGCAGTGGAGGTTGGTAACTCAGCTTCTGGGCCTGTACATGGGAGTTTGAGTTTTGTCCTGAGGACAGTTAAATCCATGTTTCTGGAGGAAAGACTGAAAAATATTTGACCTGAGTTAGCATACAGGAAAATGCTTCCCATCCTCAATTTTTTATTTCTGTAGTTTCCTGTCTTTTGTGAAAATACTATCAGCTCTTTGATGCCTGACTTGTCAGTTGAATGCACAGGGATGTCCGTAACCTTGACCAAGGCAGACCACAAGGCTCGTGCAAGGTGGAGAGCTGCTTTGGGAAGCCTGGCAAAACAGGACGTTATTTGGAGTTTACTGTTAAAATATTCTTGGGCTGAGTTACTTTATGCGATAGGTCTGAGGGAGCAGCCAAGTAACACATAATTGTGCGATTCAAAATGGCGGAGGGAGAGAGCGCTGTCACCCCTGAGGTAACGCGCTGGTGGCTGCCCAGCCCCCGGGCCCACGTGTGCGCCGGCTGCCCCACCGACTCCTCTGGCAGCCGGGGCCGCCCGGCGGGGCCCAGCAGTGGCGAGCAGGTCGGTCCCCCCGCACTGCTCGGGCTTGGGAGGGTCTTGTGTGGCCACATCTCCTGTGGCTGCCACCGCGCCAAACTGAGCGGCTGCAGAAGTGGCGTCTGCCGCATTTAGGGCAATGTGTTGTGGCAGTGGTAAAGCTAGGTAAAAACACGACTTTCAGTAAAGCTCCCAATTTAAATAAAATGTACAGTATTCATAGATCTGTAATAGTTTAAAAGAAATGTTGCATTTCTTCAGTTTGTAGATTTTATCAAGGGCAGCGGTCTGTTAGGATTTGTGAAGCTGCGTTCAGCTGGATTCTGCCAATGCAATGGTGTGGCCCTGTAAGGCTCCTTTCAAATCCTTACTTTGTGATTAACTCTGTTGTGTAATTCAGATGCCTTAAAGCAAAGTTAATTCAAAGTTTTCCTGTAAATATTCCTGCTGGATGCACGCACTTCTATGTACATTTCTGAACTGTCTTTGTTAATATGTGAAATACAGTAGGAGTGTAGCATGCATATAGGCTGTTCTGTGCTGACACTTGTGTAAGAACATAAAGATTCTTTAGTGAACTACTTGTTGTTTGTCCTCATCCACATCAGTGTGTGTGTGTGTGTGTGTGTGTGTGTGTGTGTGAGGAAGAGAGGGGACCCTCAGTGAGATTGTACAAAAATGAAGAACTGAATAAACAACAGCATCTCTACAATGAAAAGTTTTGATCAGCATTTTCCTCATCAAGTTTGATATTTAATGTCTGTCTGGGAGCAAAATGCCGGCACTTCCCTGTGCAGCAGTAAGGTCGGGTCCCATGCCACAAGGATGGCAACTGTTACTGTGTCTAAGAGATCCACGCGTGGAAGGGTGACTTGTCATGCAGCATCAGCCCAATACTAAACCAAGTTACCTCTATTGCCAGGAACAGATTCTTTGTAGGCAAAGCTGAAGAAATGAGTTGCATACGGCCAACTGTCCAGAATGGCGTATTAGGGGAAAGTGGTCAGTTAATACTTAGGACCAGCGAGAAGTTAGCTGACGGTAAGTGCGTGTGTAGCAAATATTGTTATCTCAGCCTTAAACGACTGCACGTCGGCTGCGAATTTGTCTGTGAAGGCAGCCTGGTTTCCTTTGGAATAATGTTGGCATGAGAGGTTTAAATTCAGTCTGGAGCCTGTGAAGAATTTCTGATTTGGGGATATTGGGAAGGAACAGGGAATTTTATAAACTGAGAATTCTACAGAAGGCAAATATTTTCATAGTTAATTTGAAGGTAGTGATGTTCTCTCTCACACATACCCTGTGACTTTGAAAGAATTACGATAATTTGTATTAATATTTGCTCAGGTGCTGCTACCATTTTAAGGAGTTTTGGGTGGGAGAGGCTGTCAGTGGCTGAAAAGGGAAATCATTAAGTGCAGCAGAGCAGAGTCAGAATCAGGAAGCCAGACTGAGCTGCAGCAGCTAAAAAGGTCATCCATCTTAATAAAAATAGGATAATTTTTTTTAATCCTTAGTGTTTTTTTTTAATCTGTTATTCTCAAATATGCTACATCCTTGCCTGATACAGTGGAGAGTAACAAAATAGTGTTGCAGAAAATGTTCAATGCCACAAGCAAGTTGTTCCCCAAGCTTTTCCTAAATCAGCAGCAGGAAAAAAAAGGCTGAAATTTTGAGGTCACCGTATGGTCTTAGGAGTAGGAGTGGACTAACTCCCCAAAATAAACATTTGTAAAACAGGCTTGTTGGAGTAAGATATAAGAAGCAACCGTGAATTTTAGGAGAGCAAGATTTTTTTGGTCAGTGTTGACTGAAACATTTAAGTCACTCAGTCTTGATGTCCAGGACTCAGTGTAGTGTTTGATACATTCATATGGATTTATAACAAAAGAATGATCTAGATGCGACTGAAAAAGCTATTTTGAAGAGTAGTGAGCTCTTTCCTTAGCAGCAAGAGCTTGTTCCCCATGAATAAGCCTGGGGAAGAGTGTGACATTATTAAATATTTCTGTGATCATCGTAATTCAGGTGTTTTTTAAGAGCTTTTTATATAATGATAGAATATTTCATTGTTCTTACGTCCCCAGTGTTTCAATGTCTACTGTACGCTGTCCTTGAGCTTTGCTACCTTAGCACAGAATTTATTTCTCTTTTGAGTGAACTATGAGCATTAGTGTCCATTAACAGTTTTTAAAACGAAATACTAAAATTACTTGGAGTACTTCCAGTAATGTGCACTGATTATCATTAACAGCTCCTCTGTCTCAGACAAGAACGCTGTTTCACAACGTGATTTTGTTTGTCAGATTGCTCAGGTTGTGTTTCCGATACTTGGGTGCATATCAATTTTACCTTGGTTGCTGTGAACAGTGCCTGTAAACATTGCACATCTCCCTTGGGCAGATGTCCTGATTAGCTTCAGTATAAATCGTTACAGTTCTTGAATATTCTCTTGTCTGAATATATTCACATTTGTTATTGTGCTTTAGTAGATTCCTTACCAGTGCCCAAGTGTTACATATAATCTTCCACCTTAATTGGTGGCTTACATAGTGATAAAGTAAAAACAAAAAAAAGATGAAATGATATGAAGTGACACAGTGGGATCCATGCTTGTAAAGCATTTTCTTTCTGATTTTACATGATAAGCCAAGCATAAGGCTTAGAATTTTAAATTTTAACCTTTTTTGCAAAGATTTGCAATCTGACATAAGATCCCCAACTTTCAAAATCTGCCAGAGCCTCTCTGCTGACTTGGGAGCGTGGGATAATATGCTAATCAAAAAGAGGAGCCGAGATGCACACAAACACAATCCAAGTGTCACATACACATATTGTCTACATACATATGCTCTCTTCAGACCGATAATAGACACCTGATTTTGGCACAAAAAGCAAAACAAACTATAAAAGAAAAGAAAACACAGTGATGCCGGTGATGCTCATCTTTATCCATACAAACTTCTGTGCATCAGCTTTCGCGGTGGTTTAAGAAAATTGCACTCAAGAATATTCTCCTTTGATATTTTGCAGAGTAATGTATTCTGCCAGACAAGGGACTTTTTATTTATCATTCTGTACATCAAAGTATGTTTTCCCCTTGAAATATGGAAAGTTGACAACTGTACAACAACAGCAGGGATCTGGGTTCACAGAGTAAGCAGTGTTTCATTATGCTTCTTTATTTGGATGGATGACTGTGAGAAATAGCTTATGATGTATAAAATATCTGAGTCTCTTTTTGTACTTGAAGACATTGTTATCTCTATTTGAAGTTGGCTAGTGAAGGTCAGCCAGGCTAACTGCTTGCAAGAGAATATCCTGTCTCTGTTGGTGGATTTTCTTTTCAAAGTTCATTGCATACAGAAAGCTTTTCTGTAAATATCACCCATCATGGCAAATTACATATTGGTAGTCGGAGGGGAAAGGGGAATGTTGTATACATTCTTTTAATTCAAAAAGATTGATTGCTGTTGCAAAGAGCATTGCATAGCAAAAGTCTGTCTAAGAAGTTAATTTGTTTAAGATTTGGTGTTGATCAGGAATGTCAAATTGCACTGCTGAAGTGATAAATTCTGTGATAACTGTAATATTGAAACTTTCACTCACTGATAACCATGGCAGTGATATATTGTGGTATTTTCATGACATTTCCTTTGCTGTACTTTGAAGTCTAGTTGGTTAAGTCAGGAAGTCTTTCTGTATTAACAACTTTGAAACTAAGGTTGTTTCTTGCTGTCTTTATTTGTTTTTTAAAAAATGGAAAGCTGGCAGTTTAGGAGAGCGTTAGTGATGCTAAGTAGTCACATATTCTTCCAGTATAGCACATTTTGAGGTGACAACCATATATAGGAATGTAAAAATGGTGTTTTACTGTGTGTAATGTTTTAAAAGGACATAGAATGTTGTTGGTGCTCCACTTACTAGAAAATAAATAAAACCTTGTCTTTCAGTAGTGTATTAGATTTAGGTTTTATCATGGAGTTGCCCATTTAGATCTACATAAATCTATGGTCCTGTCCCAGAAATACAGATGAACATGAGTAATCTGAGTTAATTGTGCCTAATCCCATGAGGAGAATTACCCCTGTGTGTTGGCTCTCAAGAGGTCCTATGTCTAGCTGTCTGCATAAGACTTATAGGATGTGGCTCAAAGGAGAGACATGCAAATATATATGTAAGTGGGAGTTAGCACTGCCCACATGGAAACCAAAGCTCATGCAGCTCCCCATTTTTATATTACCTAGTTTTCATAGCGTGCTTATTTTTGGAGTATACTGTACAAATTGAATGTTTTGAATATTAGTCTTCAGCCTCCTGGCTTAAACCTAAACCAGATTGCAATGATGGAGGGATGCATTGCGTATTTCATATTTATATTTAAAGCGCTAGTTGTGCTGCATAGAGCCTCAATAACTGTTTTTGGATATTCTGGATATTCTTGCATATCTATAATTACTGTTGTGAAAGGGGAAGGCTTGAAAACTCACAAATTAAAAGATAAAATAAACTAAGCTTAAGTAAGAACTCCTGATTAATTTAAGCCTAGTCCTCTTGAACTCATTGGCAAAATTAATCCTGGTTCTGCCAAATTGCAGTCAGTCTCTGTGAGACCCCAGCCCAAAGTAAAATACTTGGGTTTCACTGCAGCTATCAGCATAACTATGAAGAAGACACAAGCAAGCCCTACTCCAAGCTGTTGTTCTAAACAGTTATCTAAAAATGTCTGCATAAAACAGTCAAAAGACCTTATCAGATGCTGATCAGTGATTATTATGGAAACATTTAGTTGGAAAAAATCACCACTCTTTTCATATAAAAAAAAAATCAAGTAGAAAAACATAAGCACTAATATTTCCGTTGCTGTTTTATGTATCAGGGAGCAGTAGTCCCTCAGTCAGCGAATCCGTTAAGTCTGGTTTGTGCTGTGGCAAATCCCATTGTGAAGAGGCTGTGAGTAATCAGAAGTGACAGCATAAGCACTTTCTGTTCAGAGAGATTTTACAGAAAGCATTATTTTCTGAGAAGAGAACACATATGGCTCCCATAATGCTGAAAGAGCACTGATGTATCAATTTATTAGCAGCAGTTTTGGGAGAGCAAGTTGCAAATGGTGTTCAGATTAAAGCCCCTTTCCTCTGCATTTCCCATTCAGTCAGACATGCGGCATCACAGGAGCTGGCCAGAGAGGCGAGGATAAGGGGAGAGCCCTGCCAAGGAAGTGCTAGGACAGCTTGTCCCGATGGAAGAGGCTACGGAGAGCCGTGCCTGCTCTTCCTGCATCTTGCAAGACATCTTGCAAAAATGTTCTTCCTTGGGAGAACAACTGGTCCTAGGGAGGGCTGTAATGGAAAATTCAAGAGGTACAGCAGACCTTTAGAAAGACCTAGAAAGAGGAGCGTGTATAGCAAAAAGGGCAGGGTACTGACAGTGCATTTTAAATGGCGTTTAGCCAGCTTCAGCGTGGATGCTTTGGTGTTCTCTGCCTCTTCTTTATCTGCCCTCAAAACACGCAACCCATCCTTCCCCTCAGATCGCTTGGCTTATGCCCTGAGAAGGTTGAGCTGCCTTCCCTTTGCCTCCCTAGCTAGATGAGAGCAGGGCTCCTGGGCTGGCCTCGCTGGGTCTCTGCGTGGGCTCCTGCTGGCAGCAGGGGCAGAGCGGCAGCCAGGGCTGCTGCCTGTGGCCCCCCTTCTCAGCGCGTTCCTGTCCGCGCCGGCTTCTCCTGCTGCCCAGGTCTCTGGGATGCTATTCCTTAACACACAAAAAAAAATGCACCCACTTCTAACACCTGTTCCTGTTTTTCTGCTCTCAGCCACCCCAGTAGGAATTTAGTTGGAATTAAAATTGGAGGAAGCTGACTCTTGCAAAATACAAATGTAAAGGGTGACTTTGAACTGTTACAGCTACTTACATAGTGTAATGGCTTTGTTATTGTTACGCTTTTTTTCCTTTTGTTCTTATTGTTTAATCTGGCTCTACAGTTTGAGGCTAGAATCTTAATTCTTAGTATGAGGAGCTTATAGATTTGGTTGAGACTTTTCAGATTTAAGTGTACATTCAAAGTCAAATTTTTGTATTCATATTTTTGTAAATTGCTTACTAGTGTCTCACTCAGTGGAATTGCTCAGGACTTCGTTTACCAAAGCCTGGAAATTCTCAACTTCTCATTTTGCAGGAAAGAAAGGTTGCAAACCTCACACTTGTGCAGTTTTATCATTGAAAACCAAAAGGCAGACAGTAATGCAAATGTAATTTCAAGAATATATTTTTGTGATATTTATCAGGGCAAACCTGATTCCAAAATGTTAGGAGTTGGCAGTATGGCTAAATGTGTGCCAAAAACATGGATGCTTTGAAAACTGTTCACTTTAGAAATTAGCTGAAAATTTGCAAATAATGTATCTACATTTGTTGAGTTCTTATAAGCTGCTTTGGTCTCCCTGAGATGTTCCATAACAAAGGAAAGAATCCTGAAATAAAAGCCTACTTTTTCCATAGTAATGTGTTTTTGGAAGAGGCGGTTAAAGTAGGAGAGTAGCTAAGGAAATATAAGTCTGTCTGTCTTTCATAAGTAGTAAGCAAAACAATTTCCAAAATTTCATTACAGGCCTAATCACAGATGAAATGCTTCAAATATTTGTACAACTTCCAGTAACCTCTTTTCCTTCTCATAAAATTCCCCCCAAGGAAAATGGAACTTAACTACTGAGAGGTCCAAGTACAGCATTAGTTATTTACTAAAGCAGAGACAATATTGTTTATATTCAAGCGTGAATTCACATGACATTTAACGGAGTTAATTTTAGCTTTATTTTCTACTATGTATTTTGCCTAGTTCTATTCATTGTGTTGCTCTCCATAAAATGCCTCTCAAATTTCCCTGGCACTGGGCCATTATTGGTGATTGCTGCCACATGCCTGTCTAGCATTAAAACATCTTTATTACTTCAGAAACTATATACTTAACAGCTTGGAGATGCATGCATCTGGCTTGAAATTATGGCAAATAATACTACATCGAGAGAGCTGTTGATTCGCTTTTAATGAGCGTAAGCCACAGCATGCATTCAAAGAACTGCTTGAACTTAATAACAGTAAATGAATAGGGGTATTGCTCAAATCTGTTCTGTCAGGGCAGACTGATGTGAGCTAGTTGACAGAAGGGTGAGAAAATGTTTAACTAGGGGAAATAAGAGGGCTTCCACAGGACTGCAGTATACCCTGGTTTCTGTTTTAAAACAGCACCTGTAGGTAGGTATTCCAAACATAAAATTTAAGTTATGCATATTGAAACACTTATTTTTGAGGTATAAGAAGAGAATATAGCGTTCAAGTCTGCATGCAGCGAAGGAAGGTGCTGCTAACGCTACCGTTCACATTGTTGTTTCTCCTTTACGGGGCTGCCATGTGTCTGAAGTGCAGAGCTGAACAATGAAATCTGTGTCAATAGAAGTTATGTGGTGATCGCTTGGCTAACACTGATATCATTTCTGCCCCACAGGTATTTCTGTAACAAAGAAGACTCATACATGTAAGTAACACCTTTTGATTTGTCCTTCTCTTGCAAATGGGATTCATGTCAGTGATGTGCTGTGCTTCCCAGATTCCTAGATGTCTGTCTGGTCTAAGAAGGCTCCATTTAAAACATTCCAGTTGGTAATCTGCATTAGAGTGGTTCCAGTCCTGGCTTGAAATCTCCTTTAACCAAGTGTACAGCGTGCACGTGTGTGCGTGTACATGTGCATAGGTGTTGAGGCAGAGGGCAGGACAGGAAAGATGCGAAGAAAAAAGGCAGAATTCCTTTTTCTTATGTGCATACCTTACAGCCAGTTGGTAAGTAGTGTATTCAGAAAACACAAGCAGGGAGGATGGTATATTTTTTATGACTTCTATATGTACCATGTGAATAAAATTTAAAAAAAAAAAAAAGGGAAATCTTGTTCCCATGCATTAATCTGTCAGATGGATCATTTTGTGCTTGTGCTTAAGGAAGCCTTGTTGGAAATGAGAAGGTTACTGTTTTGCTCTCAACTATATAGATAAAAAGTCCTCGTAAATGGTAATCTTGGAAATGGATGTGGATGCATGCCCTGACGTGCAAATACATTTATTCTGTTTCCCCTTCTTCAGAGATACCATTATTGGGGATCTAGCCTGCAGTGAGCTGCTGTATTTCCATACAATGCCAAGAAAATGTTTTGCTTTATAGCTGAAGGAGAGAGACACTAAGATTCTTTTGATGCTGTGAAGGTTTGGAAATCTGGTAGCACAGGGACTGTACTTGCCTATCATCTCAAGTATTCATGGAACAGGAGAAAGCTGAGGCCATTAGAGTTTGAGAAAGGCTTTCTAACAAAACAGGTGGTACACGGCACCTTTAGTAGGGATATGCATTAAAATTATGTTCACAACAACTTTATAGGGCAAAAGTGGTGTCATAAAGTATCTTACATGAGTTTCATTTTTATTTCATTCCTGTTTTTAAAGTATTCATGTAATGAAAAAATCTCACTTTGATATCATACGCCACTTAAGAAATCTTGCTTTACAGAGGTACAATATACAGCTGTTTGATGTAAGAACTTCAGGTGAGAAACTGATTGATTTGAGTTTTGAAGCAAATGTTGAATGGCATAAACCAAGAGCATGATGATGCTCCTTTTCCTTGGTGGGCTTGCTGCTTAATGGATTTTTAGGGTGAGATCTTCTTTGTACGCATATATGGTTACCATTGTCCTAAATGCGAGCTTCATGTAGGGATCTGAGGGCAGAATTTGACCCTTAGCTTTTTGGTGAATATTTGAGCTCGTGCTGACTGAGATTGCCAGTACAGGCGACTGAAGTCCTCTGTATATCCGCAGGCCAGGCATTGTACAGACAGCTTCCTTGCACAGCCTTGCCCATGAGCTCAGCCCTGGCCCGGAGCGACCACCCTCTCTAGAGGTGGTAAGTAATCCAGTATTTATGCTAGCTCAGTCCCGGGCCTCTCTTGCATAAAGGCTGGTGACTGTAAATGGTGGCTTTTAACACTCCACCTGGAAATCAGCAGAAACCACCCACTACATTTTGCATACGGCAGTGTTGTGCTGACCTGCTGAGAGAGCCATATCTACAATTCCAGTATTCAGTACTCTTCATAGGAAAAATAGTTGCCCCAGTCCGAAAGGGCATAGGAGATGCTTTCTTAAGCCATGCCAGGCTGCTAAAGCATTCTCATCATGTGTATCAGTGGGTTGTATCTTTGGGAACCATTATAAAAGCATGTAAAAAGGGAGGGGAAAAAAATATATTCATCAACTATATTGATGAATACATCAGTACTGATCACTATCTGTGGCCTTCAATCTAGGTAAGGCAGAAATTAGGGTCCCAGCATCTTCTATATTAATTTGTGTTATTTTAAGAGAACTGTCAAAGAGTAGTTTCCCAGTTTGTTAATCAGTTTTCGTGCAGCCACTGAAGCATGAACGGGAAAGTTCCTTGAGTAATGGGGAGATAATCTTTCCCATTAAGAAAGGATTAAAATAGAAGGAGCAACATGCAGTAATTGGCATGATCAAAATGTAGACAACATTTACCACAAAAAAAATATATGAGGATTCATCCACTTCTGGTTGAAGTTTTTTTTAGAATTGATCCCTGTTATGACTGATTCATGTAGAACAAGGATTGATCTAAGTTGTCTATCTTTGACATCTTGACATCACACAAAATAGACCTTTTTTCTATATTGTATTGAAAATTGTTATTGTATAGCAAAAATAAAGATCAAAATACATAGTATTGTAATACTGTGAAACAAATATATATAAACGCCTTGATGAAAAGATTACAGATCGAATCTGTGTTGTTGAATTATGAAGCTCATCAGCTGCAAATGACAAGCAGAGTTTTTCTCTATCAAGTCTCTCTATCTGGATTTTACCTATCACCCATATCACTCTAAATAAAACATATCCAAATCAAATGAAATGGAGTAGGATATCTGTAAACAAATGTTGCAAGCACTCTTAAAAATGCTTTTTGAGGGTGTACGTATCTTGTCTGCAGTACTGCTTAGCAACCGGGATGAAGTCTTGTCCTTCCAAGTTTATAGTGCATAGGTTTTAGAAGCATTAACTGTAGTACAACACTCATGTCTACTAGGGACTAGAAGGACCTTTTGACTTAATTAGCATGTTGAGAGAAAGTTTGATCCATTGGGCATCTGAAGCATCAAATTAACCCTTTTCAGACATTGTCCTAATGGCCATTTTTATTGCATCAGTTTTGAAATCAGGAGTTCTGTCTCCACTTTGTTATTCACAGTTTTATTGTTTGAGATTGGGGTTTATCTTAACCCCCATCCTGGCATCAGTCTTTGATAAATGTGCTTTGTTGGTTGAAATTGAACTACTGTGCTTAGATAGGTGCTTAGGTCATTTCTGATTCAAACAGTAATTGAGTATTCCTGCACACTCAATGTAGTGTTGGAGAACCATAGGTTAGTAGTTATATAACAAACTAAATAAAAAAACAGAGAGGTTTTCACTCTTTTTCGTTTAACTCATTTTATACATATCCTCTGTGTTTCAGAACTTGAGAGTTACAAAACATTGTATTTTTAAACTAAGATTATATTACTCTTCCTGGGAGCGCTAATGGAATGAATTTTATCTACCTAAACATGCCATGTTGCTTTTAGTAGATTAAACAGGATTTTGAGGTAAAAATACGTATCTTCTGTCTATCTGTAGATCTGTTTTCTCTTGGGCTCTCATGCTAACTTTAAGTTAATCATCCTCTTATATAACCTTTTGACTAGCTAAGTAAGATCTTAGAGGCCAACTCCTGTCTCATTTTCTCTATGAAGTGGGACTTTCAGTGGTTTAGTCCTTTCCTGGCTGGAGAAAGATAGGACTGATCCCTAGATTCTTTTTGGAGTAACAGGTAATTTAGTTTGATATTCTCAACACACTTGTGTTCCATGTTCTGAATGGAAAAGTTCAAAGTTGACATTAAATTAGGTGCACAGGCTTCTTGCAGATTCACACTGACATCATTGTATCAGTGAGCAAAAAGACCTGAAATTCTAGGATCCAAAGGCTGTGGATGACCTAGTGTCTGGTACTTCCTGACTTGGGTTTAAACTCAAGTCCTCAAATATGTAGCATTTCATCTCTAAATCTAAAGCTTGCCGTGCTTCATGCATATGAGACTGATGGTCTCTGCTAGACCGTTTGTGAGACCTATCACACAGTTAAATTGCATTATTTTGCTTTAGATCATTTTTGTGTCCTGGGTGCTGACTTTCTTTAATGAATTTTGACTTGACTACCTAATAAAATAAGGAGATATTTCCTGCTTATGTACCCAGAAGGCTAATATTATAATTAATTCTTGATGTATTGGAACTTTCTTTCTCTTGTTGTTTATATTACAATGAATTGCAGTCAAAAGCTTTAAAGGAGTTTGATTATACAGCTAGATTTCATATCTGCACAGAGATCCAGGTATATTCACTTACTTGCTCCTCAGTTATTTTTAAGATAGAACGAATAGCACGGGCTTTGCAACCCTTCCATGGAAGTGATGAATTCATTTTTAGATTTCAGTGGTTGTTTCCAAGTTCCTTTTTGCCTAGTAGTATTCTAAAGGTAAGTGTTGCATTGATTTCTTTCTTCAAGCAACTAATGCAAAACCTTTTTCAGAAGTCATGTTGACTTTGGGCATGACTTGGGCACTTATTTGTGACAAAATTTGAGAATACATTTTTACTATTTTTACTTTCAGGATGTAAAGACTAGTCTGAAATTACTTAAACCGGTCAGGTTTACACATCCAGTATATTTTTAATTGTTTTAGCGCAGAATTGCACTCAAGTGTTGCTTGAACTCGGTTCTGTCTGCCGGCAAAATTCTCACGTCGGAGCTGAGAGGTTATAGCAGGCGGCCGTGGTGCGGAGCGGTGGGTATGGTGTACAGCTCACTCTCTTATTTGGGTCAGTGACCCAGATTCCTTGCGCTGAGGATGCAGACAAGATTAGTGAGCGCCAGCAGCACGCTCTGCTTTCTGTCCATGTCCCCTGAAAGTTTTACAGCAGCTGCCACAACACACCAGAGGAAGCTCCTAAGTTGCTTCGGTTTTATGCAGCGAAAAAGAATCATGAGCCCTTGCTCCCTAACGAGATGTATGTGAGCAAAAAACAAGTGAGGACCCAGGGGCCTCGGTGGGTAACTCTCTCCTGGGTGAGATGGACTGTGCTACTCATGATTAGGGTCTGCTCCGTAGGGCTCGTGTTGCAGTGAAGGGACACCCACCAGTCACTCTCAATATGGGGTGTGTGAGGTTTGTGAGCTGACTCCAAAACTGTTTGACAGCTGCCTGCTCTGTGCATGTAGACTGAGTTACCAGCATTCAGAGAGGAAAATCTATTTTTTGGTAGTCCCAGTGATAGACAGCCAAGTATCTTGGTTCCTGTACCCAAACCACATTGCTTTTCAGAGGAGATAAAACATGAAGATCTACCAGTCCAGTTTCTCTCCTGCCCTTATGATAATGTTGCCTCATTGCTAATGGAACTTTTTAGTTTTGCTTCTTTGCCATTATTTTATCCTAAATATTTTAAGAGGGAAACAGACATTACAGGCAGCTACAAAATGGTGTTCAAAGTATGCTGGTACTCAGTCCATTGCAATCTGGACTGGACAGGTGGACTTTCACATTTCAGTGTATTGCCGCTTCTTGTCACTTGCTGTCTGAGCTGCCACAAGTTTTGACACTTCCTTTTTATTCCGTTTCACTGTCTGTTAATGCTTAATACTGCCATAAGCAGTGTCTGGAGGTTGTGCTTCTGTGATTCTGTTGTGACAGGGACAGCAGTGAGAATTTCGGTATTTGTGATCCATGGACTAACATAGTTCTGTTTGCCTGTAATGAAAATAACGGTCTACTTAGGTATCACGTTCATCACCGTGTATTTCATATATTTATACCTAAGACATATCCCAGCTTAACAGAAAATACTCATACCAGAGAATTGTATAGATTAAAATTCCTTTGTGACAGTATCTAAGCTATTTCCCCTTTATTTTGTGTTATAAAATTTTCTACTTTTGGCAATTTAACAAAATAGTCATTTTAGAGTAATTTTTCTTAGTTAGTAGGCATCTGTGTATGAATTCGTTTAATATTGAATGAAATATTCCTTTCTTTCTAAATGTGATATAGCCAGTTTTAATTCAGAATAAGAATGCCACATTTGCACTGAAATTATTGTTTTGTTAATGTTTAGGTGGTTAGGAATGTTTCCGAAGCTGGTCACTGTTCCTGTTGGACAGCTCAGGGGGAACTATATTACTCTTACATGCTAACAAAAGTGTTTTGTTTGCATGATGACCTGGCAGCAAAGTGTGGAAGTAACCAGTCCCTTCTGCTACCCAAAATTCCAAACCAAGCAGCTATCCCATGCCTCCCCTGCTTCCCATGTTAAGCCCCATATTCGTGCAAATAAGCTGTGAGTATTCCTATACACATCCTGTATGTGCTACTCTCCGAGGATGGGCTTTAGGGAGACTTAAATCCTAGCTGAAAGATGGATTTGTGTTTCAGATTGACACTGCAATGGGAAGGTTTAACGGGCACACAGGCAGCTGTGGTCGGCTGTTCCCTGCCTAGCCTATGTAACAAGGGCAACAATATGTGATAAAGTCCAGGTGTCTCAATAAAACCCTGGCACCCTGACAAGCCCCGAGTCTGGGACTGCAGCTTAGCTGGCTGTATCTTCACTGCTGCTGTAGCACAACCAGCCAAAAGATAGCATGTGGATCCAAGCCCAAATCAGATCCTTGCTATCTCTGGCTTTAAGCACTTGTTTAAAAAGAAGAAATCAGTTGTTAGAAAGTGAGAGGCTGATATGGGACAGGAAATGGCTCTTCAGCTTTTAAGATGTCAAAATATCCTAGAACTGTTGCTCACCGCAGTTCCAAAAGCACATGGAGTTGAACTTCAGTTCAACTTCAGTTGAACTCAAGATCTGAATTTGTATTTTTCTTTAGTTATACTTTCAACACTTTATAGCCATGAGTCTCACCAGTAAAGATTCTTTGAGCATGTTATTTTGCTTAACTGCATTTAAATGGTAAATAAAAGTTATTTTTTACTTATGTGTTCTGTAATTACTTAGGATGTGAGTACTTAGTGTGCTTCACCTCATGTGTTTTGTGTGCCAGCTGAAGTAAATGATACATTTCTTCACAAAATAGGTTTCTGCAGAAAACCAATGGTTAACAGAACTGCTATTAGCACCAAGGCCTAAAGAGAACAGGTGAAAACTAAACCCTGTCCCCTGAGGCCAATAAAATAGCTGTTTGGTCCCCTGTGTGTAACCTGCTAATAATTTTACTGGGCAGCCTTAAGATCCCTTGGGGGCTTCTCTGCAAGAGCACTCCCTCTCTTTGTTCAGATTGCTTATTAAAAATGATTTTATAATGAAGTTGCCTCAAATAGCAGCTACTTTCCTGCTTGTCCTTGAAGCGCTGTTTGCCCTGACGAAGACGCCTAAGACAGCTATCTAGGGCTTTTCTCGTGTTTAAAACTTTTCCGAACTACTGCTATTACTGCTATGCGTGTGTGTGTGTGTGTGTGTT
>VZSV01000070.1:250451-285514 GCA_013398735.1 Nothocercus julius
CTCTGTCTCTCTCTCTGTCTCTCTCTCTGTCTCTCTCTCTGTCTCTCTCTCTGTCTCTCTCTCTGTCTCTCTCTCTGTCTCTCTCTCTGTCTCTCTCTCTGTCTCCTGTGAGCTAAAAGAAACCTGTTAATTAGCTATATATTGTACCTTTAGTTCAACTTTGAAGCCAGCCTGGTAAAATACTAGTTTTGTGTGCTGTCACCATCAATCTGTCAGTTCTGCTGTCTGCAAGACAAAACTCGGGGCGGTGAGTGGTTTGTGGCGCGGAAGGGGAGGAAGGCCGCCCGCTGCCTGTGTGCCACGGTGCTGCGGGCCGGGCCATGGTGCATGCCCTCCTCGAGTAAAGAATTTAGCCTGCTCGTCACAATAGGGCAGGAAGAAAAAAATTTAAGGGCTATAAAATGTCTTGGGCAGTCTTGGGAGTAAGAGGTACACAGTGTAATGGTATTTGAACGTGAGATTCATGCCAAAGATGTAGGCAAAAATATTCTGGATGCTCTTTCCTTTCTCTTTGGGCCCACGCAGTGACCCATTTTCCCCATTTGATGTGGATGTTGGTGACACAGCCTGTCTGGCCCTTTGCATGTGTAGAAGTGAGTTGTGGGAAGAGTGTTTCGCTTTCTCTAGGGCTCATAGTGCAGGCAATTAAGGGCTGCCCCACATCCCTGGGGCATCTCTATAGCTTTAAGCTATTGTCAGGTCTCTTCTCAGATAATGCACTTAATACATAGAGCAGCGTTCAGCTATGTGTAACTCTTGGTTGTAACCATTGGTTGTGGACGTATTTTACTGTGAGTTTTTTGGTGAATACCATAAGTCTTTCTGCATCTTCATAGAATGGGTGGCAAATGATAACAAGCTAAGTAACAACAAACAGGTGCAGGGTTTTTTTTATTTGGTTTTGTTCCTTGTTCTAAGTGAAAGTTGATGGGCATTTGCAAAATGCTAGTCACAAAGAACTAAAATGTGTCTGTGTGTACATATGTTAGATTAATAGACCAAGCACTTCCAAAATTATGCTTACCTACCAACCTCTATTAGGAAACGCAAAAAAAGGAAGTAGTCTTAAATTTTGCAACTCTTTTTCCAAGGTAAATCCTGACCCTTTCCACACCTCTAATACATGTTAATAGAGCTTATAAAAATTTAATTCAGATTTTTTTCACACTTCATTTATTTCTCTGTTCTTTGGGAGGTGTAGCTGTTGGGCAGAGAGTTTCTCTTCCATATTTAAAAGATGATGGAAGTTAATGTTCTAAGGAGTGATGAGGTGTTGGGAGAGTGTTAGACTTCGGACATTAAACATATAAATCCTTGTGGTCTTGTTGATACGTGTTAAAAGCTCAAAACTAAATTTATGCTTTTTGTGGACTTAAGCAGTAAATATATTAGGAATGTCTACAGTGTTCTCTTATAAGAAAGTCCTGTAGTTCCCAAGAAATTTGATCTTGTACCGTTTTCTTTCTCATCTGTTCATTTCTAAGGGCAGTCATCGGGTGTCAGAAACACTGAAGTTAAGTCATGAAGGTCACTTTTATAAAGCTTTCTAGCAGGAAAAACCCCGGACTGATGAGAGTCCCACTGCAGCTGCTGGACCGCTTTTCTGATTAAGCAAACCTGCCTTCCTCAGCCCCTACAATACTAGCAAGAAAAAGTGCCCTTGTTTTTGAAAACTTCCCATCTTTAGGAGAGCACTTGTTTGAAATTAATGTTTCCAGCTTGATAAGAACAGTCATTCACATTTTTGGTATGGGCACTGGTCACAGAAGAGGACTGTTGTGAGCACAATGGAAGCTTCGAAATATGGGATGTTGTCCAAACTTTGAGACTCTAATCCAACTCTGAAAGCAATAGTTACTATTCTTTATAGTCATTAAGTTAAAAATCAGCAGTTTTTTGAGGGGGTTTCATACTAAAAAACTGATAGTTCAGACTTCTCGAAGTCTGCTTTTGCGTTCTGGCTATGCTACAATGCAACCACTGTGAAAACAACTAGCACATGTTACTGTCTGATTTTTTTTCTTCAATATGTGATCACAGAGATGTGACCAAGTTCAATATGGTATACTCTGGCTCCGAATAACCTGCGATTAGGTAGCTCTAACGATATATGCAGAGAAATATCAGCACACTGGAAGCCATTTGAATCCATTCCTTGGAATATTTTTTTTTAAGAGATTGTGTTTACTCAACGATGATGGTGACGGCCTCCAAAGACTAATTGAATCTCTGTTGAAGTTGAAGGGAGGATCCCACTAATTTCCTTGCCCCGGGCTTTGGTGCAAGGCTGTGTCAGTTTGGTTTGAACAGTTTGTTAAAGTCGCTGCCATTTCTGTGAATGGATTGTTGTCAAATATAGCCCGGTGTTCAGCTTTGGAGAAGTGTGAAATTAGGATTAACAATGGTATTTGGGTCTGATTGCCTATTTATACAGAAGTCATAAGTCTACTCTCAAAGGAGTTGGTTTATTCCCATGAACAGCATTACAGATACTCTTTTTCAACAGATTGAGTATTTTTACATAACAGTGCATTTTTGTTATAGTAAGGCTGGATTCAAGTGACTCTGAAACAAGCTGAGTCATATGGACATCTCCAAGGTTGTTATCTGAACCAAAAAAGCACATTTTGTTATCTAAATTTTGAGACCGGTGGCTGATTCCATCATTCCTAATAGATTCATTAATTTGACAGTGCATTGTTAGACTGTGCACTCCTCATTCTGAAACACCTATTGAACCTGAAAAAAGTCTTTTTAATGTATGTTGATGCCTAACCTTATTAGGACTGTAAAAGTATCGGTAGCTGCTGCAGCTTTTTTCTGAGAAGATCAACCTGGAATTGTTAAATTTTCACCCTATTCAGGAGCACAGTCTCATGCAGACAGCATAGAAGGCATCTCTCTGTGGCAAGTCAGTCATTCCAACCTATACTGATAAGTCTGTTCTAGTTTTATGACCAAAATATGATGATGTGTAAAATTCGTATTTAAAAACAATTTTCCTGAGCAAAGCTTTGTTTCCTTCTAAGTCTCCTAACGTGATGAAGTACAGCAATTAATGCTCACCTAAAAAGTAAGCTGCCTCAAAGTACAGTGTGGGTCAGTTTGAGGAACTAAAAATTTTTGGATACAAAAACAAGAGCCCATATAGGTTAGCTACTAATTAAATATGATTCTAGTGGAATTTGGGAAACTGACTTTTTAGAAGTCAATTTTCATTTTCTTTTTTTCAGAACAGTTGAGTAGTTCTGAAGTATATTAACCAAGTGCTGTATCTTTATTTTGGGGGGCAGAATGATGAAGGCAGATCGTCAAAAAGACTTGCCACACAGTAGGGATCAAGATGACAGATACTTTGGGTCAACTTTCAGACAATATAAAGATGCCCTCCACATTTGCATTGTAATTTGTGTGTGAAGTGAGAAGATGTTTGTATCCTTAACTAGTATTTGCTCACGTATATATTATGTATGTGCAGGTCTTCATTAAATTGAAAGCCTAGTTTAGGAAAAACATAGCGTCTGCTGTTCTTTTAGCGTAGTATATATAGTGAATTATTTTCAGTTGGTTATGTGCACTGTAAAAACATAGTTAACATATTGATATTGCACATATGTGGAAAAATATGATATTGCGCATGCATATGTGGTTATTAGCGCACACATTGAAATAGGTGTCACAATTTTGAAACATATTTTTCCTAAACATCTTATATACATATATTAAGAAGAAAGTGAGGGAAGTACCAAAATTGCATCCTCCAGTCTGATCACCTTTGAATTCCTGGATGATTCTCCCCTTATGAAGAGTAAGACTATAGCTGGAGAAACTAGATTTGGTCTTGAATCCAGATGTTACCACCTTGCCCTGAATTACTGTATTTTACCTGATTTTGGATTCGGTGTTCATTGGCTCTCACCTAAACAAAATCTGGTTTTAAGGAACTGCAATTGGGACTTCAGTGAACTTCTTGTCTGAGCCTTGTTCACACTAATAGTAAAATTCTTCATATGAATAGAAATAGAATTGAACCTTCAGTAAGTTGCTGCAAAATGTATAATCAGTAAATTAAAGATGTGAAGTGCCAACTAGGCACGAAGCCTTGAAAAAGAGACTGGTACCTCTGCAGCAGGAACTAATATTGTTATGGGCTTTTTTGCAGTCTGGCTTAGCTTCCAGCCCGTGTCTGATAGGTTCTTGTTCAAGATTAATATATACTATCAGTTGCAGTAAGTTTCTTTAAACAATTACAACAATGTGACTTGCTGAACAACAGGCTTAGACACACCCTCAGAGCACATTTCCTCTCTTTTTTGAGGTGTTTACCACTGACTTCAAAGGGCAGTTCACAACACTTGTGGTGTTCTTGCAGTTTGCTGGAAATTCAAATTAGGGTTTATTTAATCTCTGTGCAACAGGGGTAGGGAAACCTCTGGTTTCAGAAAGGCAGTATATGACCAAAGCCGTATAGTGATTTCCTTTTAGATATAGTCATCAGTTGATAACCATCCTTCCCACCGTGTTTGTCTGAAGAAACTGTTTCCTTATCTTTGTTACTGTTACTTAACAGATCTGTAGGTGTGATATTTGCTGGCTGCAGAGACAACTTTTTAGATAAGGCAAGTTTCCTGTTTAAACTCTTAACATTTCTTTCACCATGACCCCCTTTTCCTTTTTCCCTCCCTGTGTTGCATGCTTGCCTGGTCTTTGAAGAAAAGTGCAAGCAAAGTGGTCATCCAAAAAGATGATATTTTATATGCACAGTGCTAACGGTTGATTGAGAATAGTTTTCCTCTGGTACCAAGCTTTTGATAATTCAACAAATATTGCACTGACATAATCTCTTTTTTTCCTGCAGTTTTCAGGGGCAAGGTCAGCAAAGCCCTTACTAACTCAGAACAGGGTTGGTAGCATAATGACTGGTTCTTCATGGAAGATGGTGCTGACGTGGCTTGAAGAGCTGGCCTAGAATGAGAGTTCAGATACTTGAACCTTAAATTCCCACATCCTATTCACATACTTCACCACCTCTCTGTCAATTGTTTTGGGAGCAAATTTTAATATTAAACCCTATCCTTGGTCAAACTGTAGTATAAATTCCTGTAGAATGTTTTGTCTTTGAAAAGTTCATAATTTTCAACGAAGACTCTTGTCACGATAACAACCCTGGCCAGTTCTAACAGAGACTCTTAGAAAAGAGCTTGATTTGGGAGCAAATAGCATGAGTTTCATCCGGACCCCTTCCACTGGTAGGGTTTGAGCGAGTATTGAAAAACTTTAATATTTGTTACAGAAGTTTGTAGAACCTGTGGTTTTCCATTCTTGCTATTCCCTTTCCTGCCTCTTTTCTTAACCTCACTGAAAATCTTCCTTCTAGGCACTTGTTGTTTTTAAAAAAAAAAAAAAAAAAAAAAAATCTATTACTAAATGGAAAAATTACCAGGGGCAAAAAAAATTTGCCTGAACCCAAAAAAAAAAAAAAAAATTCAATCTAATAGTTCTGAATGGCATACCCAAAAATAATCATTCCCTTTATTAGATTAGTTCATTGCTGTATGACAAAATCCAGAAAAAAGTTCTTAATTGACTATTTAAATGGTTTTAGAACATTACTCTTTTTTTCCTTTTGGTTTTTGTTGTTTTCCAACTCATAATCACTGAAAAGTTCAGTGGACAGACGTTTTTTGCTACACGTTTTCTTTCAAATAGTTTTGAGGTTTTTATGTCTATTGTGATGTTACTCTTAGTGCTGTAGAGCTAGAGAAGGAAAAGAGGAAAGGACTTGATTACCATTTAGGTAAATGTTACATGCACGTTCTTTGCGTCTGCACACAAATTCTGCATAAAGGCACGGCAACAAGAGCTGAGCAGTGGCAGATTTGGAGGTTGATTTGAGCTCTTGACCATGTGCTTCCCTCCAGCACCTTCATAACTCATCCTTGGGCTTCTGAGATGCATCAGGTCAAGCATGGCCAGCTTGCAAGATGGGAGCAAAAGTGCTTGGAAGCTTTCGAAGGCTCTTAAGATACCTAGGGAGGAATCCACATGTAACAGCATCTACTTGTTTAAGTTCTACACTGTCCTTACTCCAAACAAATCATAACCTCATCCTTTAATTGCTTTGTTTTCTTTGTTCATCATTTGTTGCATGCTTGTTTTTCCTCATAAGCCTTTTGCTATCAAATAGATGAGCAAAGGCAGATGGAGCGGTATATGGAAGAGAGGAGGATGATGTACCCTTGGAAATCAGTACCAAAATCTCCATTGATTGTAGTGACACAAAATCCTGTTCAAGACAAAGCAGAAGAGCTTCTCCTTTACTGCACACTGTGTTTAGTTGGCTTTTACTGTCTATGTTATACAGAGATTAAATGTCAGTAAGGAAAGAAACTAGGATCTTATCTGACTATTTGCCAATAGATGATACAGTTCTCTTGAAGCACCTTAGCTTATGTTCTCTCTCTGTCTCTCTCTTTCTCTGGTTTGCGTTATCAAATGAAGCATTTGTGGCCTTGGATACTTTTACAGAAAAGAAATTTCCAAAAGCATGTTTATTCCATCCTTTTTAAAAAAAGTAAAGTAGTGCTACTGCTTATGGTCCATAGTTTATTTAATACAAGCGTGAATGTTGAAATTCTCAGTTTCCAGCATGCATTTAGCAGGAGACTCTGCGTTATATCAAGGAAAATATTTTATCCTTTTCTAACCATGTGTGTCTGACCATGTGTTTTTATGGAAACAAGCTGTAACACATTGTATTTCTAAGAAAACACAAGCTTATTAAGTGGCAAACAGTTTATGTTTTCGTGACAATCCTCTTGCGATTGACACATTTACCATGTCACTGTGTTGTCATATAGACTTAAAGCTGTCATCTCGTGTGTGCTTAGACATGGAGAGGGCTGGAGTCTCGCACACAGAGGAGGGAAATCAGGCTCTTGTCAATTAGCAGGTGGTGATAATTTAGGAGAGTTTGTTTATGAGGCTTCTATTAAATTAATAGGAACTCTTAATCTGCATATCCTCAAATGTTTAAGCTGATAAAGAGGTGACTTCAATGTCAAAGCTATAGATTCATTTGTGCTTACTAAGGGCTGACTATAAATATCAGGGCTGCTGCTGGAGCTTGGACTGTCTTTGCACATTTAACTTTATCACTCAGCTTATGCTTTACAGAAATCGCATTAAAAAGCAAGGAAATGGGGAGAAATGGCTCCAGATGACTCCACATACTCTAGGCTATCGGAGCTGACTGATCTGAGGGACTAGAGCAAGGGTTTGGTATTGCCTAAGCGTTTGGGAATTGTAAATACAGCTTCATGGATCACCATGTAACAGGCTGAAAATTTACTTTAAAAGCAGCCTGGCTCATGGGAACAGAAACCGACCAGGGTAATATTCTAGTAGTGATGTCCTGCTTGTCGAGTAGTAGGAGTGCGTGTCGAATGAACTGTGCCTGTCACAACATGCCCTGCGCTGTGGCGCTGCAGCGACATCAAAGTCGGACGTCGCTTTTGTGATGTGAGTGGTGCTGGGTGGTCAAAGAAAACTTTTAGAAGGTAACTGATGCACGTGGAAATAAAACAATGTAAGATCATAGTAAACAATTTCACCTTCTCTGCCTAAGATTGGAAGTATTTGTACAAAGTGGAAATATTTGTGCCTTTTTAAAAATGGAAATATTTAAAGAAACACTATCACCCTACTGATTGTCATTTGCAACATGTATCAGTTAAGACAGTGAAGTTTTTCTTTTATAAAAGTCCTGTATTTTATAGTATAAACTGATGCTGACTGTTCCATGGTTTAGTTGAATATGGCATACTTGCTTAAAAGGGGTCCATTCTTCACACACACAAAGGTTTGCATGATCACATTACAGATATAAGTACAATTGCAAATGTATAAAGTCCTATTAGATTATGCAATCGTTAGTTAGAAAAAAATCACTATTTTATGTATTGATTTATTAGTTATATTGGGAAAGTATTCAGACATGTATACCTTTTAACTGTATTTTCCTTTTTCATTTTAAGTTTCACAGTGGAATTAACTGTTTTGCGTTGCTTTCAGCCCTAATGAACTCACATTTAAATCTAATTTTGACATCATACAGGAAACATCTCCAGCGATTTTATGATGCTCTATTCCATGGTTGTTTCTCCTGTGAAGCAGAGCTGAAGATAATTTCTCTTTATTAGGAAAATCCATAGCACTTGACTAAAAGTAGTATGGACACACTTGCATTCTTAGGCAGGGTTTGCATAGCACCTTCGCATCTGTTCAGTGACCCCTTAGGGTAGTTCGTCCTCACTTGCACGCATGTGGAGCTGCAAGAAACCCCTGCCCCATAGGGGACCCTCTCTGACTGCTGCAAGCTCTGTGCTAGACCATGGTTCCTGCCTTCACAGACACAATATCAGAACCTGGTGCTTTGATGAATGTCACTTATGCACAGTTTCCTAAATTCTGTCTTTACTTTTGTCTCCTAGTAGCTCAAGCTGTAGTTAATGACAGACATCTACCTGCTGACAGGCTTAATGATTCATGAAATCCTAGACCTCAGTGCACGTGTGGGTTATTTATTGTTGCCTACAAACAGAGCAGATCACAAATTTATCCCTTTCACACTTAGGTGACTGAAATGGGTTTTGGAGTATCTGAAAGAGGTACTGAATGTTTATAGACATTGCATAACAGTCATTTTTCATTTCTTCTTTCTGCTAGACGCTGTGGATATGCTGAGATTGGCAGTTCTGCTGCAAGTGCCAAGATTTTTTATTTGAGCATTGGAGTATTTGTGTGTAACTGTCATAGGTGTTGTACTGGATATCAGAATGCAGTTGCACTGATAGGAAGCAGTCAATTTTAAAGGAAGGATGAAAAATATACAGGTGATGCTAAACCATGATGTCAAAAGCTTTGTTGTTCTTATGCTCTGTATTTGTATTGTGGTTTCTGACCACCTAGCAGTGTAATAGTTTTCTGATTTATCTGAAGAACTGCTTTTGTTTCCTTGCTGTCCCTTTCCTTAGGAGAATAACCGAATGAAATTACAAATTCTTAGCCTTACCACAAGTCAGAAGAAGATTTAGAGATTTATCCATATCTTTTTGATTAACGTTAATGCAGTCTGTGCAAATTCCTCACTGCATGTTTATAATTTATCTATCCATTACTGAATTTGTGCTAGACAAGCCGTAATGACTGCAGTCTGAAGCACCAGAGGCACATCTGCTTTAGTGGGTAGTGTAGACCAAAGGGAGCAGCTATGGGAGCAGAACAGCTGGAACTGAGCACCTGACACATGCTGCACGTTTCAGCCTTTGTTGACTTCTTTACTTTGGGCCAGGTCTAGTATGGTCCCAGGAACTTAATGCCCGTTTACAGATGAAGTGCATTAGACATAGCCGGAAGTGTGTCTTTCGGCTTGGTTTTGTTTAAAAGGACTTCAGTTTATGTGCTATGAGGCCAGTTCATGATACAAACCAAAACAGAGTGAAGTGATAGGGAGAGGCGCTTCAAAAGTTCGCCTGTGATCCCAACTACAACACTGCTGGAGATGCACGCGAGAAAGCAATAGAGAACCCCAATGTCCTAGTGAAGTCATGTTTGCATCCCAGCTTGAACAGGTTCTCCGTGGCCACTCTCCTTGCTTTCTTGCTGCTGCTTTCGTGCTGCAGTGGTCCCCATGACTGCTGTTTCTTTCACATCAGGCTGACAGATGTTTCTCTGACTTCTCCAGGGACTACCCATAGGCACACGTAAACTGAATAGGTTTGTAAAAGAGTATGGTGAGGCAGTGCTTTATTGTACCATGCACTGTGTTTGTCTGAGGAATAGCCACAGTAACCTGTGGGCACTGCCCCTGCTCAGAATTAACTGGTGGCCCAGAAATGATCTTTGTGTCACGGGATGGGGAGGGGGAAAAAAAGGAAGTCAGGTTAATCTTTCTTTTTTCTCTTCTACTGTGTAGTATGTCTGATCTAAGAACACAGAGTTAATTTTCCTATGTAGGGGAGGTTCTAAAATAAGTACTTGTAATATCGTCATAAATAGGGAAAATATTTGAGGTAGAGGGGAGAATATTATGTCTCCAGCATAACACTAAAACATTGACTGCAGTGAAGTTTTAATGCTCTTCTTATTTATTTATTTTTTTTTTTTTGAATATGGATTTCAGGCCTGAGAGGTAAACTGCTCATCACAGTGTATGTTGTTACCATTGCTCACAGCAATGGAGATCCGTTAAGAAAAGCAAGGAAGTGATCAGTACAGAGAGGTTTCGGAACAGAGCCCGGTTCTTTTGTAGGTTTACAAAAGTGAATCTTTTCTTGGTGATACCTCTGTGCATATACAATTTCTGATTCAGTATTTTTTTTGGTAGATTAATGTGCTGTGATCAAGGTTGGAATGCCTTCCCTTGTTCACATCAGCCCTAGTAAATGCTAGTTTGCTGTGATTAGTTACACTGCTAGCAATGTTTTGCTTAGTTGACTAACTTGTAGGACTATGGCTATTAGCTCCTAATGGATAAAAGAAAATGTTGCATTTTAATATATAGATTGCTGTTTGCTGCTAGCTTATGCTTATATGGATCAGTTCCTCGCAGTTCTCTCTGGCACTTGGAAGAGCTCAGCAATCTCTAATGCTTTCCTCCACATGCATGTTCACAGTGAGCTAAAAAAGTATTTTTCCTACGCTTCAGCTCTCTAGAATTTTTTCAGATTCAAGGAGGATACGCGTTTCTCTGCGTCACTGTTTTAGTTTGCTCTGGTACCACTTCATTCTCTGCTGTCAACTTTGTCTTCATCCACAAAGTATCTAATAGTGTTAGTAACAAGTTATTTATGTTTAGGTCATCCTAACTTTGGTGTTTCATTTAGGTTTAATTTAACCATTGCTGTCCTTTTCTGTCATTATTTTAATTGTTTTTATTTGTTGGCACTGGTAAGTGTTTATAGAATCACATTTTCTTTTCCTCCAAGTCTTCATTTGCAATGGAAAGGAGAAGCCCAAACACAGATCATATCGTTTTTTTTCCTCAGAATTTAAATACATTATATTTAGCTAGCTTTCATCTTCACTTTTTCCATGTTCATTTGCAGACACGCTGTTATTAATTTGCAGTAGAGGGAGTCATGGACCATGACCCTATTGTTGGTCATATGTAAATATGGCAGTCATTGTTTTTCTACATTAGCATTTTTAGTATTATTTTTTCTTTAAAGGTGTATTTTTTAGTAATTTTATTTAAAAATCTGGGTTTGTAATGGCTTTTCTGGTGAGGCCCTGGCGCTCATTGTTGTGGCAACCAAGAGCCCTAATTTCTTGGTCCGTCACTCTCACAGGCCAGTAGCAACAGACCTTTAATTTATACCCCCTAGCGTAGTGATATAACTACCAGAACTGTTCTGCAATATTCTTTTAAACATGTTTTTTCTCCATCTCTAATGAAAGCTGTCTGTTTTATATTACTGCCCATTCATCAATCCCCAGACACCTGCTGCCTCAGTTACTTCTTAAATCAGAGTTAACCTTTTTATCAGATCCCGCTCGCCTTTCTTCCATGTTCAAAGCTATTGTTCCGCAAACCAATGCATGTCCAGCGTGAGTCTAGTCACCTAGGAGCGCATGGTGTGGATTTTATCATACATCACTGCGGCCTGCTGCTCTGTAAGGCCATTTTCACCACGTCTTTGTGAGCAGAAGAGCCAAGCATCTAATGTGAACCATCCATTATGTGCTTGTGCGTTTGCTTCGTGTCCCCCTCCCTGGCGTACGGTGGCGCATTGTTTCCTGGTCTGTTCTGCAGTTAAGAATGGAACAATTAGCCACAAACTCTCAGGCTCTGGCAGATGATTAATCAAAAAAAAATTAACTTTGGCTGATTATGCTACTTTATGAATTATGAGTTGGCTGTAATCCAGGGGATACTCGTATTGTCCCCTGTAAAGTGGCCCATCCTTCTTGACTCAACTGCGCTACAAATATTAAGGTTTGTCATGTTATTGAGGTTATTAATTCCTTAGTGTTTCATTTCTGAATCTCTTTTAATCAAGGATAATGTAATCCTGAGGAAGAAAACCCATAAATCATTTTATATCACAGTAGAACGTGCTAGTTGAAGGGGAAGACTGTAAATAAAGTGCATAGCATTTATATAAAGAACTATTTTACCAAACTGTGCTGTTGGAATCGCAAAGTTTTGTATTAAAAATGATGGTCACATAAAATTCCAGTGATCACTGCCAGTGATAAGAATCAGTTCCCAGCTGTGCTTTGCCATTGGCACCAACTGGAGTAGCTGTGAAGTGTGTCCTGGTGTTACTTACCCGCAGCTGCGGGTTCTGTAACGTTCCTGTGGGCCGCGGCCCTGTGCCCACCCTGCAGTCTCCAGCCAGCAGCAGAATAGTATTTTTTTTTTTTTTTTTTTTTTCAGGCTACAGAATATGAATGAGGCTAAAAGGACTCGAACAATACTTAACAAATACCTGCTGCAAACATGTTTATTTCTTGGAGAAAAAAAAGAAAGAAAGAAAAAAAAACTTCTTTGCCTGCTAAACAAAATTAGCTTTGCCTACTAATAGGCATTAAAAAGAAGTATTCTGAACTTGATCTATGCACTCGAATCTGGAAGGCTCTGCCAAGGCAAATCTGTAGCTCTGCTGGCTGGATTCAAGCATGATTTCCATGATGAGCCTAGACAGATTGTTTTTCTTTTTTCTTTCTATAAAACCTTATAGTGAAACCAATGCTGCATAAAACCTTCTTCACTCTGAAGAACAGAAGAAATGAGGGACGTTAATGTGATTATGTGGGATAATTACTTATCTGTACAGGTATATGCAAGCATTTTACATCCATAAGTGAAAGGTTTGGTAGAAAGGTGCTATACCCCCAATATACATGTAGAAATGCTGAGGCATTATAAAGGAAGAAAAACTTGAGTCTGACTTGTATCCTTTCTCACTCTTTATGATTGCAGTTTCCAAGGTATGAGCAATAGGGAGTGAAATTTTTGAATGAAGTAAGAAAAAAATCTAGGTACAGGCCAATGGAAAATTACTCCAAAACATACAGTGCCTCTCTGAGGCATTAATAGTGGAAGTTGTTGCCAAAATACTGTTTTCGGTGTTCTGAATTTTTCATCTAATATTTTATCTTTCATTCCTGGTTAGCTCATAGTGATACGACATTCCCTGTTTAGCTACTAGCAGCAATATAATACCACATATCAAAATTAATTTGTTGTGCTTCTAATACAAAAGCCATATTTTAGGTGAGTACTCAATGCACTCAGGTAGGTTCCCTAAAATGCTGTGTGCTTGGACACGAGCAGTAGGGCGTTTCTTTAATAGGGAAAGAATGCAAAAGTCTTTCTGCTGGGATTTTGTCCTCACCCAGCTAAGCAGGAAACCTCTTCAGAGAAACCCGAGGAATAAAAGAGAAATAATTGCATCAGAAGAATTACCTATAGAATGCGTTCCAAGAAACTACATGAAAAATTTCACCAGATACCACTCTTAGGCAAAAATATCAGAGCACAGTGAGATTAAAAAAAAACAGGGAGGCTTTCAGTATCCTGGAAAAGACTTTATTAAAAAAAGAGCATGCTTCTGTTAGGGGAAAAAAAAAATTAACTGTGATATAAAAATATAAAGATACCCCGACAGGGACTCTGGACAGTAATAATATCAAGCCAAGGAGATTTTCAGAGCTTAAAACTGATGTGATCATGTTAAAACCTCTCTTCTCTGGTATTTACAAATTGAGGTAAATGGTGACTCTGTACCCAAAGCATACTAGAGCTTGGGAAAATGCAGCTCCTGAGCTTGCAGGTGAGTTGGTGCTTCAAGTCGTGTTTAGCTGGATGGCTGCAGCTGCCCTTGCCACAGGCCTTGCCGGCTGGGCTGTTGCTGCCTGCTGCGTGCCCAGAGCCTGCGGCTTTCACACTGGCTGCTGTGTCGCTGCTGGGAAGCCTTTGGTACTCCCAGCTAGCTGCATTTCTGTGGGGTCAAGAAGTCCCTGCTGATACTGGCATGTAATTCCTGGGTGAGGAGCACACAGAGTGGCTGTGATGGATTTATTCCTCCAAAAGGGAGAGCTGACAGTATGGAGCCTCCAAAATCTCGAGTGTCCCATCAAAATTGGCCCTGGCACTCCTCACTTTTTAGAGTGTAAACAAAGTCTATCTCTTTAAATCCAAATTTTTTTTTATTGTTTTTGGGTGACACAAAGCAGCAAAAAAGGCCTAATTGTTTTTTCACTTCTACTTTTTTAGTCCTTCAGCAGTCACCTTTAAGAATCTGACCCTTATTCTTTTTGCTAGGGAGATAATTACTCTCAATTGCTATCCCTAGAACCAGTTAATGAATGCTACATAATAAACAGAAGTAGGGCAGCTAGGGGAGAACAATGCACAGGTGGGTAAGAAGGCTTCATTTGGTGAGAAGATAATGAGCATGAGAACATGCTGCTTCTCTAAATACCCTCCTTACCTCCCTCTTCAGATAGCTCCTGCTTTGTTACTCTTCTTCCTCTCTCCATCAGTTTTTCTCCTTGTTAAGTACCAGGAGCGAGATGGTGACAAAAGGAAAAGAGGCTTCATCAGGGGAAGGAGATTCGAGTAGAAGGTTCTCGCTGTCTCCCAGACCTACCCTAAACTTATTTATGTTCTTGTGTGTTATTGTGCAGCCTTCCTAGAGAAGGCTGATTCTGCAGTCAGAAGAGTCACAGCTTTGCTGTGCCCGGGTTTATTATCTCTCTGCAAGGCTTATTCTATTCTCTCTCAACAAATTTGCACCAAATCTAACCTTTGGAGATCATGATGGGATTTATTTTCATAAATATATCAGTTTGTATAATATTCTGAAAAAGATGACAATTGTTATGGTTGTGCTACTGCTGATGCTGCTGTCTGTATTGCACAGCTGCATTGTCTAGCTGAGTTTTACTCTATACCTCAATAATGCAAATCTGTCACCAGCAAGTTTGATGATCAATGTGCATACACACACACATAATAAATAATGCAATTATCCAACTTAGGAATTTCAGAGTATAGTGCAAATAAAGTGTTTCCTTTTCCTAGCAGCCTCTCTGACCGCAGTTTCAGAGACACTGCACATCTGCGTTTTTTAAGCCAGCGCTCGGTCAGTGTGAGATGAGTGTTGTGGAAAGAGCGGTGGAGGCAGATGCCTGAGTGACAGCTACCCCTGAAGATGAACGGAGGACTAGGCAGTTCTGTGTTTTGCATTCTGTGTTGTGTTAACCTGGCTGACGTGTATAAAGGAAATGGAGTCTGAAGGTTTCTGGCTTAGTGACTGAAGCAGTAATCACTTAGAAATGGTAAAATTTAAGTTAGCAGTGCTGTTTCTGATACTCAGAATATGATTTGACTGTGTACACTGTCCTGCGTGAACTGGAACCAAAATTAATTGAGGTGAAATTTCAGAAGAAATCTAACAGTTAAACTACTGTTGACTTCCTCAGTCTCTTTTGAAAATTTCCACCTTAATCTTTTAAAGGTATATTGAATACAATTGCAGAAGTCATAGCTGGAAGTTGTTCTAGCTAGAGATGTGGTAGGAACATTATGCACATCATTTGCTAATACGGGCACGTACAGGCCAGCAATAGTTCCAGTATCTCTGCCAGGAAGCTAGTGAGAACATATTTGGCTGCAAAATATCCTCTGACTTGGGCAAGGGCATATCTAGTTTCCAGTTGTCTCATGTCCACTAGATGTAAAATGGAGGTATCGAAGCACTAGAGCTGGTGTGAACTGATACTTTTCTTAAGGGTTTGCTCTAAGAGACTGAGGCCTGATAATTGAAGTCACTTGCCCTGTACTGTATTTGCACAGTCAGATATGTATTTTTAAGAAAAAAAAAAAAAAAAAAAGGACTGACAGTGTGTGTGCTAAGATCTTGCTGTACGTGTGATAAGCCAATGAGAAAACACAGTTTTGTATATTCCACTCATTGCATATTTGAAAGGAGAAGACCTGGGACAAAGCTCTGGCTTTTAGTTGAAGGAGCTGAGCTGTCAGGGAGGCACGAGAAACGCTGTGAGGCCCAAACCCTCGAGACATGGTGAGTCTGTCGCTACAGCGTATATAGTAACGATAATGTATGAATTGTTACGCCCTGACAATACGCCTTCTCGCCCGTGCCCGTAGAGTGGTATCCAGGTCTGTGCTGCTGTTGGAGCCAGGAGGTTCTTGGGTGTTAACAGGTGGTTTGTGGTGTTTTCCCAGGTGAAATGTAGGTGTCTCAAATGGCCACAGCTTCTCCCCATGGGTGAAGGGGCTCAGACTTAGCCTTGAGGCTGTTGTTTGAGCAAAGGGGAGAGAAAGGCTGTTACCCCTCTTCTGTGAAAAACCCCTTATCTCCTGCAGCTTAAAAGCTTGTGAAGAGGTACTGCAGGGGACAAAGCCTGTGTTTGGTGACTGGCTTTCACAAGGCTGCTGTTTCTGGAGAGCTGGCAGGAAGCCTGAAACAGTGACGTCCATCAAACTGATTCCAACAATACTGCAGCAGCTATAAAGGTTTGCTTTCATTCTTGATACCGTGTGCCCAAAAGGTGCTTTCTGCAGCTTTGCTGCCTTGTGTCCCATGGCTCACAGGAGAGACAAGAGAGATAAAAATACTATCTTGATTTCTCATAAAGCCTTCAGAACATAATAGCCAGTATACGTACTTTAGAAAGAATTAAAATGAAAACCCATCCAACAGCTTGCAGAAGCAACGTTGTCATCCTCTTATTCTCCCTACAATGTTGCTTGCTAGCTCTCTTAACTGAGTTTAAGCTTAACTGGGAAATTCTTCAAATAAGAGATATAGTTTTGATATCTAACGTGTTTAAGTCTCTGGAAAGAGTTCAATCAGCTGCTTAAGTGAAATTTTGATGAGTGGGATGTTGAACTATAGATCTAGTAGAGCAAAATCCCATCTTCTGAAGTGCTGATCTCCCAGTCAGCTGAACATACTTAGCAAGTTTAAACTTTGAATTAATTTTTTGATTTAAAACTATGGGCATATGGGCATGACACAGCAAACCTCTTTGTAGAAGCAGCTGTACAACTAGTTTTGTGTAGCAGAAGTACAGTTGTATGTGGATGTAATCAGATGTCCTGTGGGGGACTCAGAGGATTTTAAACAAGTTATAGTTCTTCCCTATCGGTTGCAGCACTTGGCTGGGATGGGGTTCCTGACCAGGGGGCTCCTGCAGACGTTTTATGCTGAGCTGTGCTGAAATGCCACTGAGAGGTCCCAGGCCCCTTCCCAGCAAGGCCCCCTGGTAGCCAAGAGAGAGCTGAAGACCCTGTAGGGCCTTCCAGATGTGGGGTGTCAGTGCCCAGGTGACAGTTTCTGGTGTTGCAGCTGAAACCCTGCAGAGAAGTGATGTGGAGGCTGTTTGCAGTGTGCATGTTGGCACGTCCGAGCCAGCCCGAGTGTGCCTGCCTGGTAATCGGCCTGCAGTTGGAGTTAGCTGGCGGCATGTGTTGAAGAAATATAAACATTAGATTCATTGGAATTATTATATTGATCTCTCCTTTTGCTCGTGTTTGAGTTACATCTACGGGAGACTTTCCCAGAAGGAATTCAACTAGATTTATCTTCCAGTTTTTTAATTTAATTGATGATTGTTTACACAAGTGTCCTTGCCAAAGTGAGGCAGTTTGGCAGTCTTCTGGAATGTAAAGGTTAAGTACATTGATTTAATCTTTTCTTAAAGGAGCTGTTCTCTCTGTGGTCAGGGATCATCATTTTTTTCTTGTGAGCGTTCACTTCCTTTACATGGGTATAATTGAATTTAGTCCATACGATACTGTAAATGGAAGATTGCAGTTTCAAGTAGTTCTTCCCTCTGGAAGAAAAAAGGATTCTTGGCCTGTCAGGCAGTTTAACAAATCCTGAATTTCCCTAAGTACTAATTTTTTTGAGCTTTCAATGTGAAAGTATAGAAAACAAGGAGAACTTTAGAGAGTCTTTCTCTCATTGCATGCAGCATAAGCAGGGTCTATTTCTGATAGTGATGACAGACTCTGATGCCCAGGTCTTCCTATGACTGCAAGCTTGCAAATAAGCATGTCTCAACTATTAGCTTAAAAATAATGTATATAAAAATCATTAATTTTAGTATAAAACACAAGATTGTAACAGTCTCAGCTTGCTTCCTGGAGCAAAGTGAATATTGCTTTTTCCATGTATGCTGTAAGTTTATTGGCTTTTGGATGTGTGATTTGGACTAAGCTGTTTGTCGCAACTCAGGGAACTGCAGCTGCTTGGCTGCAGCACTGTTTTAGCATGAAAAGGCCTTGATCAAAACCTCGGGTCTGGATGGATCCAGGAGCTGGTGAATAACCTGCTCAGGATTTACATTTCATAGATTTCTTTTTTTTTTTTGAAGTCACATTTTTAGTTGTTATTTTCCACTTCCGTTAAATATATTAGATTTTTCTCAGTCTTCCCTTCTTTGATCTGAATCCAGGGTTCAGTGTTCCGTTTTGTAGAACAGAGGAAGGAAAGGTGTATTTTAGTTCTGTAAATTGATTTATTTCCTCTTGTATCTGTTCTGCTGGTGGGCTTTGGAAATGAGATGAAAGAGGAGCAGGTGCCTGTATTTGATTATAGTGGAGATGTATCAGGTATGAATGTAACTTTCTAAAATCTGAATTAAAAATACTTCCTCCTATTTCTTTTTCTAGCAGAATGTTCCTTCCTTGTGAACCTACCCAGCACATGGACTCAGTGTTAACAGATGAGTCTTTTTAGAAATTTCTTTTTCCTCCTTGCCATGTTAGTTAGCAGCAGCTTTTCTGTTACTTGCATTTCCTTTTCTTCTTTTCTACAGCATTAATTCTTAACTCAGAGATTTTTTTTTTTGATCCATGTAGGCCTTTAGGGAATTCGTTTCAAATATTTGATGTTTTGCTTTTGTGATTCTTAAGGGACATATTGTTGATGGTTTAAGAAAAAAAAGAAAAAGCTAAAATACAGCAGCCACAGGAATGTATGCCTATTATGGAAAATCTAACATGATTTCTTTGGTATGGCAATACCAAAAAGTGTCTGCTGGCATACCCAACTAAATCACTTATAACCATATAAAGTGAATGGCTTTTAGGAATTGGATTAAAACACAGACATAATATTTTCCATCAATTAGACATTGAGAAATCCCAGACATGCAGAGCTGCAAGGGAAATTAGATACCTCAGGAAACCTATTCCAAATGGAAATCTAATATGTGGGATCCTGACTCAGTCACCACTCCCTCAGTTTTTTACCCTCATAAAATTATATTTGGATATACTACTAATATAAATATATTAGCATTATACACGGTAAACATGCACAGATTAAATTAAGTCAGCTGTGCTAAATGTAGCCATAGAAAAATTGCAAACCTAGCTATAGGTGTTAAGCAAAAAAACCTTGCCAATAATACATATTTACCTATTTTTCTGTATTACTGCAGATGTACAGTACTACTATTTGTGGAATCCCTTCAGCAGACTGTATACAGCAAAATGACAGAGTTGATGGTGGGTCTTCTGTCGCAGTTTGGCATATGGAAAATATAAATAGGACTGGGCAATCATTGATGTGCTGTGCTCTTGGCAGTGTGGTCATTTCTGACCCAAAAAGAAGCCGCAAGAGATAAATATCTGAAGTGCCCTACTAGCCTTTTTGTGTGTAGAAATATTTTGTGTTTTGGTTCACTCCCTGTCTGTGCTGCAAGCTAAATGGAGTATTTGTAACATAACTCTTCGTGTGCTCCAAAACAGTTTGCCCTTAAGTGCAGTTCTTCACTAGGGCAGTAGAACTAGCACGTAATTAGCAGTTGTGTTGGCCGAAGGCTTTGGGGAGCATCCCAGGGAGGAACGGAACGCGCAGAGCTGTGGGCCTGTGGTGCCGCTTGTTTGCGATGTAATCTCACCTAACTGCTGCTGAGCGCACGGGCAGACCTCCTGCAAATCAGATACGCGAGGAAGTGGTTTCTGAACTGTGTGGTGGGCAGTTTGCAGTGGTAGCAGGTACAAAACAGGGGTCCAAAAGGTGCCATTTAACTTTTATCTGGCCTAGTGAGAATGGGAGAAGAAAAAAAAAAAAAAAAAAAAAAAAAACACACTCATTTTACTGAAAGAGGCGTTATGTTCTTTGACAACTCAAAATCCAACTTTTCCCTAATTTCCATATTCAGTTGGTTCAATTTAAAAGTCAGTCTGATTTTTTACTAACTTTTCAAACAAAATTCATTATCCAGCTTCATCCAGTTCTGTCGTTCCTTTGACTTTTGCTGTTCTCATCAATAACTAGTTTCTTCACCAGAGTGTAGTTTGACAGCTCTATTGATTGAGGTTCTTGGTAGAACAGAATCCACTGTCTTCATTTGCAGCATTAGCAGGACACACTGTAGTCTGCGTCACCCATGTAAACGGTCTGTGTTTCTGAAGCTCTGTATATTTATCAAGAAAATGCCAGTCCCAAGTTTCTTTTCTGCCTATGCTTAAAATACAGACAAACAATAGCTCCATTTTTTCCTAAATCATTTTGATAAGCTAGGTGGGCGACATTCCAGTTAATACTTCAGTGAAGTTAAAGGCATCAAGGTTGCCAGAAAAAAATAGTTTTTGAGGCTTATGCATATTATTATTGTGGGAAATGTTTCTACTAGTTCATTAGATAATAGGTGCAATTTGAAGAAGGAACATCTAGTTCTGTTTATCTCCACTCCCTGTGCATCTCTTGGGTGTGGGCAGGTAATATTGAAGTGTGTAGCTCAGCCAATTTTCAATCACCTGGTTGATGAGAAGTTGTAAAGCAGTCTAGCTTTGCTTTTCTTGTAGTGTTTTGTTTTTCGTTTTGTTTTTGTCTTGTTTTGGTGAACAAACCTGATAGACTTTTTTTTTTTCCAAGTGACCTTTTTTCACAGAAAGTTTCTTTTAACAAGCAGACACAATGAACCTAACAAAATGCACAGATGACTACTGCCCCTTAGAAATCTTGCAACTCTAGAAGCTCTTGAAGGGAGGGAGTTTTGCAGATGCAGAGCAAAGGAAGTGGAGCACTTCCAGGTGGGCACGTGGAAGCGGGTCTTGGGGATATAAACATGCTAGTAGCCGAGGACGGAGCGTTTAGTAAGAGTCTGTGTGTTCACATACTGATCCACCAGGATTTGAAAAATTTGTTGGTCTGTGGGAGTTTAATCTGCAAGTTTGGGTTTCTCGGAGGTCAGTCAAAGGCTTCTTGCCTGGTGACCATTGCCTGAGCTCGTGCAGGGCTCTGCGCCACTTCACAACTTTTGCTGCCCCTTGTCCAGACATTCCCAGGTGGACACGATTTTTTTAGTCTGTATAATGATGTTTCCAGTACTGCTATGTGAGGAGGTCAGTTAGACAAATGATCAGGAGGGGTTGTAAGTCCATATGAAGAGTGAAAAAAACACTTGAAATAGCTAAGTCTTTGAAAATGAGCTTTAATGAAATATTCTCAAGCCAATGAAATGCATGTAGAGGAGTGTAGCAGCGTGCTCTTTATCACCAAAAACTGCAGTCTTCAGGATAGGATACTAGACATTGCTTTTGTTGAACAGGGATTTTTATCTTCCTATCCAATCACCCCCTGCTACCAGGCTTCAAAAGTCTTGTGTCCTCAGTGAGAAAGCTGGTTCAGACACCATACCTGTGGTGTCTCTTGTATTCTGAATCTTTTCACATAACTTGGTTTCCATAGTAAATGCTTTTCAAAAAAGCTATGGTTCAATAAAAGCACGCTATCTCTCTCATTAACTTGCTGTTGGATAACTCTTATAACCTCAGGTCTATTTGGATTCTCCTCCAAATATTCTATTACAGACCATCTGACACTTCATGAAATGCATTATAAGCTCCTTAGCTGAATTTCTGATGTCAAGCATTACTCCTCAAATTATTTTATCAGAATTATATTTAAAATAAATATGCTAGCTGAGACAGCAAATGAGGGGCAGATATAGCCTCACAGGCTAGAAAGCAGGGGAGGGGTGGAAATAAATTTGCTGTTAAAAATTTCACAACTCAAATGTTCTCCAAACCTCCTGGATTAATATGATGTGAAGCTTTTGTTTTCTCTGCATTGCCTCTCTCAGTTTCTCGAAACATCCTGTTTTGCAGAGACACGGCCCCATTTGTTATCTAAAGCGGAGGGGAAGATGCACAGGGCTTGGGAGCCTTTGCTCCTGTCTCGGGCCAGGCACGGGCAGTTAGGCAGATAGCGGCTGATGGGTGCGCAGATAGGCAGGAAAACCCCTGTGATCCCAGTTGGGAAATACCAGCTGAGTCAGTGGAAGGCCCAAAGACCTAAGGCGCTGGCAGCGATATCCTGCCCCCGTTTGTGCCTTTAGAGTGCTGATCTTGAGCAGCCTCACTTTGCTGCAGGAGCCCTGCCTGCACACGCGGCGCTCACAGTGGCAGACGACGCGCGGGAGTAGCAAGGCAGTGCAGAGCGCGTGGATCACACCGTGCGGCGCATGGTGCACAGTGTGGGCCAGTGCTCGTGGCAGGAGCTTTCACGTGTGCCTTGCACGGCTCCGCTTTAGAAAGGCCACAGTGGCCATAAAGGAATAACCATATCCATGCTCATTTTGACTGGTCTTAATTGTAAGTTACAAATAAGATCTGGAAGTAAACTAATACTATTTAAAGAGCCAAGATTATGCTTTTAAATGACCTAGCTGTGTTTGGCTTCATTTTTGGTAATAGCAGCGTGAGTGCCAAGGCACTGCAGTGTTGCTGTTTCCCTAATCCTAATTTATACCCTTCGTAGTATCAAGACTAGTAGTGTATGTTGCCTTTGCTGCCCTATCCTATTTATTTCCTTATCTGTATCAGCTGGCAACAGCTTAGGTCTATCTCTAGTGAGATTTTTTTGGCTTGCTTACCCAATGAGAAGCAGGTAGTTTTTCAGCTGCTTGCGCTAGCTGTGTCTTTTAAGTTGTTCTTTTATCTTTTCTGGATTTTGGATCATGTCAGTAATCTGTCAGCTGCTCCAGCAACAGACACATGTAATGTGACAGAGCACTGGCTCATAATTCTCAATGGTTGTGTCTTACTCTGCAGTGTGGTACGTGAAATAAATATGATTGCCATATTGCTGGTAGGATAAACGGCAAGTTGGTGCTTCTTTGGGTTGCAGTTCTGTGAGCGGAGCAGTCTATGAGAAAAGAAAGGGAAAAGGAACTAGGTGGCTGACTGTAAAATAGCCTGAATCAGCACTATAAGTAATGAAAACAACTTGACTCTTTTTCAAGAAGGTGAAATATTGATATAACAAGCTGCCTGGATGTTGTCACTGACATACGAACTTTACAAACAGAGTCAATTTTGCCTGTGCTGTGTGTTTAACAATCTGCCCTTTATGCAAGATATTTCTCATACTCTGAGGTTGTATCCAACTTGAGGATTTGGTATAACACTGTGAAACATCCTCAGATTTTCCTCTGGCCAAGGTACCATCTCTGCCCCTTTAGGAGGTGCCAGGCCTGGGTGCTGGTGCAGAGCTGGCCGGAACGCCGTGCGCCCGACTGCTGCTGCCTTGTGTGCTGATCGCTGTCCACCTCTGGCCACGCTCAGGCTTTCATTTTGTGTCAGAGAATCTCATTGTTTTTTATGGGCTTTCCTTACGACTTTGTCATATAAAGATTTGATATATATCTGGTAGTGCGCTGCAGGCTTATATTAAACGTAATCATTTCTTGAAAACATTTCTCTTTTTGTTTGGCTGACAAAACCAATTAAATGTTTATATTGCAATGTCTTGGCATGTTCTTAGTTTTGGATCACTCGACAAGCAAGGAGGAAGGGCCAAGGTTTATGGAGGCAAAAAGAATGAACTTCATTTCTCTTTAGTGAAACTGGATATTTCTGTTTGCAAAATAGCGGTCTTAAAAAAAATAAAAATAATGCTTTTGTGTAGCTTTGAGTGCTATATGGTAATGCCATAGGGAAGAAATGAAAAAGGAGGGCCAGACTAGGAGCAAAGAAGTGAGATATCTAGGGTTTCCGAATGTTTTTTTCATGCCTGTAAGAGGTCTGTGCCCATCTGAAACCACACAGTGGGATGGGAAGGTCTGCAGGCTCCTCTGGAGGCCATTCATAACAGAAGGCTTGGGGACCCTTCCTATAGAGTCTATAGCATAATGCAGAATTTTAGTAAAACGTCATTACCACAGGCGTTGATAAATTCCTAACTTTGAGGACAGCTGCACATAGATGCTTGTTTTGCAGATGTCTGTTCTGTTCCCTGGATTGATGCAAGTTCCTCAGGACGCTTGCTTTGGAATGCAGAAATTCCAAGATTCTGGGAGTTCCAGGGCACATGGATTTGCCTGTTTTTCACCCCAGTATCTTGTGAAGTACATCAGGAATAGTATAGGTGCTGAGGAGAGCCAAGGCGTCCCAGCGAATGCTGTTTCCTCATTCTGTCCAAAACTGAGAGTTTAGGTAGAGACATCTTGTCTGGCATTTTCTATTGTTAGAAACACGCTGCAGTAAAATGTAATCCTGAAGCAACTGCTTCTATCAAAATTCCCTTTGATTTCTGCCATGCATCTTTTCTATATGATTTTTGAAATGATTAGGCAAAGGGGTGTGAACAAAAAGGGGGGTTTTTTTGTTTGTTTGTTTGGATTTTTTTTTTTTTTTTTTTAGTGGGTAAGGGAGTTGTCTTTGTTTCTCCCATTGAGGTGGAGTGCCCTTCTCTAGCTATTTCACACTGGGGCTTCCATTCCTATCTGATAGCAATGCCTGCTCATTCTGGGTAGCGTTCTGAGGATCTTTGGCAGTGCTTCGGAAGCTTTGTCTTCAGTATTTTGGTGTGGATGTCATCAGTGTCTCTGCACTTCAGCTATTCTTTGCCTCCTTTTAAAGATTTCTTCAGTTCTTCTATTTTAAGTGATCCAGCTCCCGTTTTCATCTCCGAGGTGTTCAGAAATGGTGCTCTCTGCTCGTTCAGCACATTGCAACGTTGAGTCGCGTGTGGAGTGGCTCGTTCGCACCCTTCAAGTGGCCTTTCCTCCCCAGTGGGCAGTCTGGAATCAGTGAATTGCAGAGGTTCCTCTCGCTGCCTTGGACTGCTCTGTGCTGGGCGTTTCACCTGGAGCTGTCAGGCAGCTCTCAGTGTGTGTATGAAGTGTAATAGGCTCAGGGTAGCTGCGGTGTTAATGGATGGTAGCTGAAAACATAAAACAATTTCAGGGAGAATCAGTCATACTGGAGAACAGATAAATGAATCTCCTTAGAGCAGCCAAAATGCTATTTTGGAAAAGTAATTTCCATTCAGTTAAAATACTATTCTTTGTCCTTCAGCTAACAAACATAGGATGAGAGAAAACACTAGGCATATTTTTAATTATTATTAGACATTTTAAAAAATATATTGAAATTCAGGTGTGTCTGGACATTGTAGCTTGTAGCTTGTGAAGTACAGGCCTGCAGCACGTTTGCTTTGCAGTCTGAATGACTGTGTTTGTAGTAACTGGGGTATGTGGAGGGACCCGAATACAGAGGGGAGCTGAAGAGCAGCTGCTGTGCATTAGAGGTAGACCTACTCCCCTCTGCCCCCTCCTAGAGCAGGCTTAAAGAAAAGATTAACTGTGTCTTAAATTAGCCTTGATTCTATTAGAAATGTCCCTCATATTTCATGTGCTGGGAAGGGATATGGGGAAAGAATGTCATAATGTTTCCCTATTCTCTGACAAGCCTTTCAGTAGCCCTGTCAAAGATCCTTTAAAACTGAATTGAAATAATCAGAAATGATGTGCCTATGTGAAAAATGCTCGGCGGGTTCTTTTCTGTACGACAGGGGTATGCTAATGAGTTTTAAATCATGAGTTTGAAATGATTCTTATCTAGCACGTGGTAGCAGTTCATATTAAACTGCTGAGATAGAAAATGAAAAGGTTTCTAAATACTTCACCTGGTTTGCTTTCTAAATAAAATAAGACAGAAATTGCTGTCTTGAGCTAAATTAGGACAAATGTAAGTTATGAAACCAACTTTTATATGAAGCAATAAATCATTCTCTATAGGTGGTCTGCCCTATGTGCTCTGCTTTGTAATCAAATTCATCAGCTATCAGCTTCGAATACTGCTCTCCTCTCGCTCTAAAGAAGGCGGTGCTATGCAGGTGTTCTCAGAACTTAGTGATTGTTAGTGAAACAATGCTGTCAAATAATTATCTTCCTTTGTCAGTGAATCATCTTGTTATTTTGCTTCTCCTAAAGACTAATATCTTTCAACAGTGTCACTTTATCATGTCTGATAATCATAATTATGCAAGGGAATGATCTGTATGGATTTCATGCCCAGGAGCTGTATCATCCTTTATGCAGCTTATTTATCACTCTAAGTAGGTATGCAGTCTTTTGTTTATTTTATTTAAATACAATAGCCGAGGCTGTATTAACATTTAAAAATAAATCCTTAAAGTTTGTATTGTTTTTGAAGTTGAAGCTCTGGAAGCCATCACCAACTGTCATGTGTTTTTCACTAATAGTAATGAATTTTCTTTGATAAATTTGAGAATGTAATGAGACTGTGGGGGCGAACATCTGGACTGAAGGTTGCTAGCATATATCCAAAGTTTCTTTGGAACAACAGCATTTTATCCACAAAAAAGCAATTTGCCAGTTACCATTGGAATAGCGAGAAATGAGAAATGGGGAAAAGTTAGCAGTGATCTAATAGTACGTGATCAGAGGGGATATTAGACTTGCCAGTTTTCATGTTCATGGAGCTCAGCAATAATCTGAGGAGGAACTGAAGAAAATGTGGTATGTACAATGCCTAAGACCTATATGTTAAGTACTGTGCTTGAAAAGGGGGAGTCAGGCAGGCCTAGAAACCTGGATAAGCTGTGGTTTGAAAACAAATTCTGGAGACGTCCTAACATGGAACCACAATTATTGCAGAAAGCATGTGTGGTTCCAAGCTTATGTTTTGTATCAAGGCATGAAAAGCGTGCCACATCTCAAAATCTTTCTCATACTAGCACAAACATGCTTCAGTGCAAAGCTGTATAAATAATGTATATGCTCACAGGAGCAGGAAATATGCTGCTGATCAGACAATGTCAACTTAGATGAATCCTGTCCTGGAAGCTCCGCTTCAAATGTGAGCAATAAAACCACTATTGACATGTGGCACTACTGACTGAAATGTCAATAGTTATAAAAAGAGTATTTCATAACGCAGAATAATTGATTAGTTTGCTTGACTGGACAGATGCTTCTCTTTTTTCATGAAAGAAAAATAATTCCTGAATTACTTGTCCGAATGCCCAGCACAGAAAGCTTTTCTTGAACTACTAAAGCTCACCTCTTAAACAGATGCTGATAGTAGGGAAAATTGGCATTGCTGGTCTCACACAGTGTAAAAGGGAGTTCAGTCACTGGGCAGGACTTTGAAATGTTGGCATGCTTACCAGTTTTCTTAGGTTAGTTTTGCAAAATCCGGAAATGGGTGCAGAGCAAACTCAATTATTAAGCCTATTTGCCCATTAGCACCTTAAGTGCAATTATTTCATTTGTTTTCTGTCAACTATGGCCTACACAAAGTTTACAGAGAGCAGGAACAGTGTTGTTTGGTTTCTTTGCTTTGTGGACTATCATGTGTCTCTGGTTGTTCCTATGCTGAGCCCACTGAAGCAGTCCATGTGCTAAGACATTAGGGTGCCTGATGGGGAAACGCAAGAAAGCAAAATACTGTTAGTGCCCTAGGCACATGCATGGCGAGTATGCCAGTATCATCATGACTGTTGAACCATTCATCAGAAAAAAAAGGCAATAAAGCCACCAGGTTGCTACCCATGCCCGCTAGCACCTTCCCAAACCCTTGGGTGGCCAGGCACACTTTCCAGGGAGATTCTGAGGAAAGCTCTGGGACTCTTTTTGTCTCACGCTCGGCACACTAGTACCCCTTCTCCATCCCTGCTGCTTCAAAGGAGGGCTCAAGGAGAGATCTTAAGATTAAAGCGACAGGGCAGACTATGTTTGGTCACTGCATATGGAAAAGACTATTAATTATCCCCCCTAGGTCACTGGTTGAAGTCCTGCGACATGACTGTAGTCCTGTTGGATTGTGCTCCTTGCTGTAGGCAGGTTATTACTGCTTTCCAGGGGGACTGGGGGCGGGACTAGATGCCTCTGCTTTTGTTCTCATTGCCCTTCCCTGTGGGAGCACATGAAAGCAGTGCCTCCCCCTGAGCCCCGCAATTCTTCTGCAAGCGCCTGCTTGCACTGTGGTCAGGGAGCAGGACCTAAATACAGCGGGAAACCAAGGTGTTGCCCATAAAACTGAGAAGGGCACAGAGCAAAGTCTCTGCAGTCTCCCACAAAAGACATGACTGGAGTGGGGATGTGTCACTCCCCATGGCTACATGAGCCCCCATTCTCTGTCCTCATTCGGTGGCATCAGCAAGCTCAGCTCCATGGCCCTGCTGGCAAGTAATCAGGGTTTTGTTCTCATAGGTAGATTCTGAGGCGAAGTGTTCAAGTCTCTTCTCAGCCTTGTTGATAAGCTCCAAGTAGTAAAGATTATTTTCCAGCCCCAACACCTTCCTTATGGGGAGCCGGACAGCTGTAAGCATTGACGTGAATTCTACTTTGTATTCTCACAGTTTCCTGAAGTACAGAAACTTGTATTTCTCCCTCTCAGGCCTTGCTGTGATGCTAGCACCACAAAGCTTTATTTTTCCTGTTGCTTTTATCAACCAGGACTTTTTATCAGCATCAAGATTGTTGATAGGTGTATGAAGAAGTGTGAGACAAGGAATCAGGCCCTGAAGGCCTCCACTGAATGTATATTCCTGCTCACTGATGCTTTCTGTTTACCCTTAAGTGGGAAGGTCTGCCTGCTGGGTCTTTATTGCTTTCTATTTAGCATTGCTCCCTTGTCTCAGTTCCTTGTAGGTGTACTATGATAACAAAAATGCTAAATTTAGACATTTCAAGCAATGCTGAAACAAAACTTGTTACAATTATGGCTTCATCATGCCATCATCATGCCTCATACTCTGTTCCCTCTGCCTGCTTTGGTGGTCTTCTCCGTTTGTGAAAGTGATGACTCCCAGTTTTTCTGGAGGTTGAAGCAGGCAGTCCTCTCCAGTCAACAGACTGGAAAACGTCGGGATCGGCACCTTAGCTGTTTGCAACAGCTATTTTTCCTATGAGGAAACAGGTACCTTCTCAAAAGAGCCGAAATCACAGGCTCTCTGACAGGTCAAAAGTAATTCTTGAAGCTTTGCGTGGAAATTAATGACCTGGCAGTGTAAATCCTGCACATTGCTCTAATTGGAGTTGTTGTAGTAAGGATTCAGGGTTATTGATACGGCCAGTTAGAAATACTGATGTGGAGAGCTTGAAGGCCTCGTAGTGTCTCTTATCCCACCCGCGTCTCTTCAGTCAGACTCCTCTGCTGCATGGGACGCAGGCTGGGCTGGAAGGGTAGACATTGGAGCTTGCAAGCGAGTCACCACAATGATACTGTATTTCTGCAGATTCCCAGCGCTCGGAAATTAAGTAAAAATATTAGAAAACACACTCTGATAATACTCTGTGAAAGAGATTTTTGAGGCAAGTAAGAAGTTTTCTGATAATGCTGTGGTATTTTTCTGTAAGTGACCAGGGAGCTCATACAGTGCTGTCTCCTCACAGCAGGACTCCAAAAAGCACCGGCATCTTTACAGTTGACAACTGGGGTCTCTTAAGAGACATTTGTTTTCGTTTGCCACCAGCAGGATGTTAAGTTGTTAACAGAGCAGCTTTGCTGGTGCTTGTTGCACTCTACTGAAAGCGCTACTATCAAACTGATAAGGAGCAAAACCTCTTTTGAGGTGTGCTGGAGCTGCTTTACTACCGACTCGACTCTCTTGGAGCAGGTCTGTAAAGCAAGGTATTTCTTTGGAGACCTGTTTATGCCAAAGACGACCGTTTACCCAAAGATCCGACAATTGCTGACTTCGTCATAACCAGGTTCTTGCTGCACTTTGTGCTGTTGACAAGCATCCTACACAGTTCCTGCTGCAAAATCAATAGATTTTCCCCACCAGAAGGGACATGTGTTACAGAAGATAGAGCTCCAGTTGTGGGCAAGTAACTGAAAATCAGACAGGTAAGTTTATGCATGACAAGGAGAGTTCAAACAACTTTCAAACAGTTCCTGTCTTTTCAGGGGGCAATGTTATTCTCAGAACTTTAGGTATGAATCCACTTCAGGATGCAGTTCAGCTTGTGGAAAGATTTAATAACTTCAAAACTATAGGCAAGCATCTCGCCGAGATCATGCAGGGACTGCAGTGGCAGTTTCATCCAGTAGTCCAATGCTCGTCACTTCATACCCCCATTTTAGGGTACTCAGGTAAGCAATGCGTGACTAAATCCCATTTGATCTGTTTCTTGATATTATCTTTATAGTTTTGGACCCATTTTCAGTCAGTGATGGATGATTGGCTGTGGTCTCATCTTTTTAATCACTTTAATTCCAAGGTGTACTGCTGTTATCTTACATTTGGAGAAGAAGCAAATATGATATCCTTTCAAGGGATTTTAAGGTCAGAGGAACCTGGGTGACAATATAGTTGACTAGATCTCTGAAATCTTGCTGCCGACGGCCTATCTAGCTGGTAATAATGACTTTAGACTTACCTTTCATCCAGATGAATCCCAAAGCGCGTTGTCAGCTTCGTCTGTCTGCACTTCATTTCACCAGGTGCAGAACAGCAGCAGCTGTTTGCCAAAGCACAGCAACCAGTTCCACAGTTGGGAATAGCAATGTGCTTAACTGAAAGTTGTGGGGTAGTTTAGAGGATGGCTTGATTAAGACATATAGCTGCAGGCCCGCACTGTGCAAAAGCATACCTCCTCAGCAAGACTTTAGGATGACATTTTGTCTGAAGCAAAATGCTATGATTGCAGGGTCAGCACAGTAGCAGTTCTAAATAGATGAAAAAGAGGCAACTTAATGAGGACAGCCTCAGATTCATGTTCAATAGTGTGCTGCTTGGAGAGCTACATTAAAATATCATGGAATCTAGAGGAGGAGTGAACAAAAATTTTGTCTCTGTGGGTGTTAGTAACAATTTGAAATTCCTTAAGCAGTGATTATTACTAAGATGGACACAAATGTGTTTTATATTTTAGGGTTTATTTAGAGCTGGAGTTTTCCTAGGCTTTGCTTTGGAAGTATTGGGTGAAGAGGGCTGTTACAACCCTACCGTATCTCTGGGGTTTTGTGATTTCTGCAAGAAGCCAAGTGGGCAACATGGCAGTTTTCCTTGGAACGTGTTTTATGTTATAAAACCTCATTGCATCTGGAGCCGCATCCCTAATGTGAATGGGGAGTTGAGCACTTCATCCCACAGCAGGACTTGTGTTTGGGTAGCATTCAAAGAAAGGCCTCCCTGCCACTCACCTGCTGTTTGCCATTTAGCACATGTCTTCTCTCCTCAGAGCTATTAAATGTTGAAAAGAAACCAATTTTCTGTCCATATTTTAACTGTTTGACAGTTTTCAGTGTTTTTAGATGTTACTGGTGTATGTTTGAATCAATAAAAATTTTCCTGAACATTTTTTTCTAAAGATTTCTAAAAACTGTTTTCATTAAAAACATATGGATGCTTCATAGAAACAATTAAAGAAGTGCATGATTATGTAAATCTGTCCTGACAGTTTAAGCCATTTTTAAACAAAAACATATGTGGAAATTTTAGCTCTAGGTGGTTTCAACAAAAGGAAGCAGCTATTTTCTCTGCTAAAGTTTAAAATATGAACCAGTTTAATGAAACTTTTATACCACACTTCTTTTGCAATAAGTAAAGTTTTCATCTCTGTGGGAGACATGCAACATGCAATCATTTAGCTGCGAGAGGATTGACGTGCGGTCGTGTGTGTGACGGGGATACAGCAGCGCGTAAATGCGGTACCTCAGAGTGGTTTGACAACCTCGGCTTCACAACAGCCCTGTGTGGTTATGCCTTCTTCAGAAAGGTGGTTATTACATGACACATTTTCTTCTTTTAAGAGCATTTTCTCCTGCATGTTCTGTGGGGAAGGAAGATGGTGGTTACACCCTGTATTTATTATTCAAATCCAAATTTTACTGATAAGGAGCTCAGAAAATTCTTCCTGAATTAAGCCCAACCAAACAGTTCTGCTTATGCAAGAATGCAAAACATTAGCCAAGGGTCTGCAGAAAGGGCCTGCACTGTGTTCCCAACTCAGCCAGCAGACGCACCCCTCTTTAATTAGTTACGTTTAAATTACAGGTGTTTGGGAATGTCTTTGAGTAAATAGTTAGAAATAGTTATCAGTTAATCTTGGAAGGTGAATTTGTTGCTTTGTTCAGCAGCTTGAGGAGAGCTTTATTTTTTGTGTGCTTCAAATACAAAGTTAAATACTGTTTCCCTGATTACTAGTGATAATAACCATCGCAAGTGTTTCCCCTTCCCTATTAGCAATTTGATACTTTTCTTCCCCAGGGGAGGTCGAGAGGACCTGCTGGAAATGGATGATGCTCTCTGATGGTCATGCGGGGCCAGTGCCTGTCTAGCAGCTCGAGGTCCTTTTACATCGATACGACACCTAGCAGTGCCTGATGGGGTTACATGGCCACTAATGTGATCAAACTGAAAAGCAACAGCTGTAGCTCCTGGCCGTTGGACTGTGGTGCGGCTTTGTGCTCAGGCTGTGGCAGACCGCGGCCAATAACCCACAGCTCACAGCTTCCCTCCGCGCGGCCCCAGCGCTGGCGCATCAAAGGCAGGAGAGAGCAACTGCTGCCCCCCTTTTTATCCCTTGTGAAAGGGCAGGCTGAAAGGGCCTGTCCTGCAGCCCGCGCTGTTACCTGCTTGGGGAGCGCCCGGCCGCGAGGCGGTGCGAGCCGGGCTCTGCTGCGCGGGGCTGCCCGTGGCTGAGCGCCCACCGCCTCAGGACAGGAGGCCAAGGCCACCTGGCTGCTCTGTGGCCTCAGCCAGAGCCTGGATGCGTGAGGCTTCTGGAGGCCCCTGTCTGACCAGGTCGGCAAAGGAATTGCATGGAATCCGGGGGTAGAGTATTTTAACGCTGTTTATCCAGTACTTGAGTAACCTAAGCACGACAGAATACAAGCTCATGGAAAATAGGAAGCGTTCACCTAACGCAAATGAAAGACTGCTGAATAAAAGAGTGCGAGCAGTTGCTGTTGCACAAGCTGTAATAGTGGGCTAAATATTATTTGACTGTCATGTTGGCTTTGTGTTGTCATTGATATGTTGCCTAAACCTGAGTGACGCCTGCAGTACTGCAAGAATTTGGTAAATTAGGAGGAGAGTGGCTTTGAATTGGCTTTTTGTAATGAGGTCAAACTGACACAGAAAACTGAAGTGTGGATGGATGTGGTTATGCAGCCAGGGCTCAGTTAGCAGATGGCCTTATGTGGGATTTTGGTAACAGATAATAGAACAGTTAGGTGTGATCTTCTCTCTGTAATACTGATTTTCCAGCCTTTAAAATGCAAGGATGAGTTTTGAAGGGGCCTGGTGGCCAGGCATCTGTAGTTTCATGAAGCAGCTGTTGTAAGGAGTTTGTAAGAATACAAAATCTGTGTTGCCTGCTTACTATTGAAGCCGTTTGGCACATCAGATGTCATTCCAGATTACCAGTTTCATTTTGGCTGGACTGGAAATAAATACAGATCAGTAGTAACGTAATGTTGTGTACCTTAAGGTTAGATTTCTGACAAGACAACTAATACTAATGGACTGTGACATTTCTCAAGCCATAGGTCTTGCTGTGTCAGAGTGAAGTATTTACAGTGGCCTACTAACGCTATGCTACACTGTATTAAGACATGGTTATTTTTTGTTGCACATGCTGTAAGTTACCTTATTGCATCTAAACTCTGGCCCACTGGTCAAAGCAGCCTTTTCCTGGTTCTGAAAAATCCTGGTCGCCATTAGTGGAATGGAGCTCAGTCCAGTGTGTCCTGTAACATTTGTGCTGCACAACTTCAAACATGTTCTACAGAGAAACCCTGTAAACACGACACTCCATGGACCTGCCGCTGTCCTGTGGCGGGGTGACGTCCCACTGCACATCGTGTGGCGTGGACAGAGCCCGTGTCGTGCCAGAGAGAATGGCAAAAAGTGGATTAAAGGCTTTAAGCCACAGGTACCAGCTACATCTATGCGGCTCTGCCCAGTTTAGCTCTTGGCATTTTTTTTTACATAAGGAAGAATTAAAATGACCAGTATTTTGCATTAATGGGACTTGAGTGCCTGAAGTGATAAATGGGTAGGTATACACAGGTGGCTTCTAATCATGTTGAAATACTACTGTACTGAATTAAGAGATGGTTATAGAAATAGATTAAAAAAAAAAAAAACAGCCCTTGTAGGTCATTTCCCGAGGATTGGGTCAGTGTTGCAGATATTAAGATATTTTCTCAGACTTTTATTTACTTTTCCCGTGTTTTATTTTCTTTATATGCTTGTACATCTAAGTAGGATTGTGTTGTGCTCTGTCCCCTATTAAATGTAATATAGTGTGTTTTCTATTGTGTGACTCTATCTTGCCTTTGCTAAGACAGAGATTGGACATCTAAGTAGTGATCTGCCTAGTACAGTTTTCGGCCGACTGTGTTTTTAATAGGTTGGCTGTTTTTCAGTGCATTCAGTCTCTTGGCGTCCCTCATGGAGTGTGAGTGTATGTACCAAAGATGCAAAACTTCAGCTTGCGAATTGGCAGCTTCATGACAACTCCCGCTACAGTACCCGGGAACACTCCGGCAGGGGGGTAGCGCTTCACACGCTCCAAGTAAACGCTGAGAGCATCCGCACCTATCACTTGACAGATTTAAAATGTAAATGCTGTTCTGCTTGATCGTCATCAAGGCAACCGTCATTCAGCGTATAGTTGTGTTATGCCAAGATCTAGCTTTGAAGACGCTTCTTTTTTCTTTCTTAAACTCTCTGAATCCTCCCCCAACAAAACCCCGCCAAGGAGGCGAAAGGAAGGGAAGGCCGTGCCGGTGGCGGCCG
>VZSV01000070.1:299019-318079 GCA_013398735.1 Nothocercus julius
CTCTCTCTCTCTCTCTCCTCTCTCTCTCTCTCTCTCCTCTCTCTCTCCTCTCTCTTCTCTCCCTCCCTTTTTGAAGTATTTCTAAGGATAGTGCTGGGTGGGAAAAAATATTCATTGGGGTTATATTGCTTAACTTTGGACTCTTGCCACATTGTGATTTGGTAACTATTGTAAGTTCAAATTTCGGATTAACGATGCATGGGAGAGCTCTGCCTGCACGTGCACGACTCTTCTCAAAGGGTGCCCAGCACAAATGCTCCGCTTGTCTCCTTGGGGCCGAAAGTTAAAGTTTTAGGGGCAAGTCCAAAGCTGGCATTAAGCGATGTATCTCGCTTGAGAAGCACTGTCATGCACTGGCTGAGGCTTTATTTCAGTTCTAAGTAAGTTTTTGTTGGCCAAGCATCTTTTTACTGCTGGAGTTCTTATGGTTTTTGATGACCCTGTCTGTTTTTAGTAAAAAGACACCTTAATAATCAGAATTACATAGACAGCGTGACTTCAACTATAATCAGCAAGTCTAATGTGGGAAAATAATTAAATTTAATTATAATTAATTCAATTTTCCAGAAAATGCTTTCAAAGTTGTATTAAGCTGGATACCAAAGTTGTTATCACTTTTTGGAAAATATTCCGAGTCTCCAGCTGTCTCTGAAGTGCTACTGTGTGTTTCACAAAGGGCTGCTTTGATCCAGCTATCTGGGAGACTTATCCAAGGAGACAAAACCCAGATTGCTTGCTGTTAATCGGCTGCTTTGCAAACAAGATTTTAATTCTTACTCCTTTTGTTTGTCTTCTAAAAGTATAGGCAAATGTACAATGGGATGAATTCTTCCAATAAATAACTAAGCCCCTTGTAAACACTGCCAGTAGAATATAGTAGCCTTGAGATTCATTTACTTTTAAGTATCCGCTCATTTTTCCTTCTGAAAACAGTATTATGTGTCAAGCATTTCAAATGTTTCCAATTCTACAGACATGATTACTGAACATCATTCCAAACCTACTTTGTTAGACATTTGAGTTTTGTTTCAAAACTTGTTTGTTGTATCTAAAGGAATAAGTTGACCTTTAACTTGAGTCATAGCAAATTGTCATATGATTGTTGTAGCCGATCCTGTTGGTGTTTCTCTTCATGTTAGTAGAGTTGTTATTTGCATGCATCAAACCTAATCACCGAATGCAGGCTGCTTGAGCTTCTTATGTGCAATAACTTTCTGATTACATTACAGCAAAACCCTTTTTATCAAAGAACTCTTTTTCTTCGATATGGGCTGCTCAGGAAATTAGGTCTCAGTGAATCTGTCTTATTGCCACCATTGAAATTACATTCTTTTTATGATGTGGTCAGGAATGAGGACAACCTTAAGAGAGTTTAGCATGACATGGAGGAATAAAATATATTCCCATCCAAAAAAGTCAAGTCTTAAGTACTGGGATATTTTTCAGGAAAAATCATATATAGTAATAATATACCTTAAGAAACTGAAAGAGAGCGTTCTTAAAGAGAAAATACCTGAAACACTGAAGGAATTAAAAGCAGCATGTATTTGTTTACCTGTGTGCTCATTCAGTCAGGGTAGTTCCAGGTACATTGTTCAGTTGAATTAAACAACCCACCTAAATATTTCAAGGCATTGTTCAGTGGCAGTAACTGCTTTTAGTCTCAGAGAGGCTCAGTTAATTTGGTGATGCAATTAATCAGGCCCTGCAAAATACTGTGAATATTATTAAGTAACCAAGAGTGATCTGGCGCTCTACTGTATCTCAGTACACTGCGTAAATAGGCCTAGTCGAGAAAAATAGTCTCCAGTTTACCAGGAAAGTCTTCAGGTGAGCTTTTGGCCGCTGCTCTCGGACGCTGTGCTCGTGGCTGTCCACGCCGCCTCTGCGGCAGCTGGTGCGAGCAGCCGGGGTGCAGCGAGAGCCAGGGCTGGGGTCCCCGGGCTTCTTTCTTAGTGCCTAGTATTAAAAAAAAATCATTAAAAACATCTAGTAAAGACTTTTCTGTTAGAGAATCTGTCGGAAAAGTAAATTGACATCTTGTGTAAGGGCATGGTGGTTTGCAGTTTTTTATCCTTGTTTTAAATTGATGCTATAAGCGGCGTTTTTTGATGCTGGTATGCTGTGACGGATTAAAGAAAAAGAAAAGAAAAAAAGCATTGCCTTTTATCCAGGAGAGGGTAGGGAGTTTTCTTGCAAGGGCTATAGATCAACTAGTCTCTTACAAAAGTAATACCATGAAAGGATAGAAAAACTCTTCTTGATACTCGAATCTTCCTATTCCAGTTGGTATAATAACGGACTTTAATCTAAAGGCTTCTTTTAAAGCTTGTATCTATTTCAGCTGTATTGACAGCTGAGGCGGACTAACTAAGCCAAAATTTATATGTTTATCCAAGCCTGTTAAAATTAGAATTAATGTTGACTGTACTAATGTCTAAGCTTTAATACCACTTTTATATAGAAGACTACTATTTGAGTTTTCAGTGAAGTAAATTTCTTTACAATGTGCCTTTGAGTTATGATTTATAACTGGATTCATATAAATAAATATTTTCAGCAAAATGCTCTTGAGCTAATTCCATTTTGAAGTTATTAATTATATTTAGCTCACTTTATAAAAAAGAGGGGAAAAGGCATCAGCTAACCCTATGTAAAAGTGACAACAGAATTGTTTCATGAAAAGGCTTTTATGCCCCTTAAGCCATGAAGAGTGAGCAGTTTGTTGTTATTTTTTTAATCAAAGTATGAACAGAAGCTAGATAATGTGTTGCTATACTGCAAAGACAATTCATTTTTGAAAAGCCATTAATAAACTTAATGCTTTTTGCTTTTATCGTGTTAGTGTCTTTGGCTTTGTAATAAGATCTGGCTATGTAGTGAGCCTGTTATGCTGTAGAGAGGAAAAAAATGTGGTTTCACAGGAAATCCATTAACTCCTTTCAGACTGGTAAGTTTTCAAGGTATGTTTCCTCCAATACATTTTCAATTGAATATTTGGTGCGCGTAGTCAAGCGAGTGAATGTAGGGAAGAGATGTTAGAGCTCTGATGTGACACTTGCCATGAAGTGCTAACTGATCATCAAAACTGAAATCTAGATGCAACCACAACACAGTGGCTTTTAACAGGGTTTCTGAGAGCTCTCTCAGGCGCTTATTAATAGGGTTTGGTTTGTCTTTTCAAGAGTTCAGGAGGGAAAATAATTAGTCTAAGTCTTCCTGAGTGCTAGGGCTTGGGTTCCTTTGCCTCACCAAAGTTTCTGAAGTTCTCTTTTTCCCTCAGAAAAAAAGAAAAATCTCTGAGTTTTTGGCTTTTTAATTTCATCAAGGAGGATTAATACTGTAAAGACAGATTGGAAAATTAGTGGTGTATTTAGAGTGGAACCTGGTGCCACTTCCATCTCCAACTCTGTCCTTCCGTTTGGGCTCCGCCGTCGAGGCGGATGAAAGAGCTTGCTGCTCGGAGCCGGCGTCCCGGGCCCCGCGGCTGCCCGCAGTACTGTCATCTCGCCCAGTGCTGTCTAATTGCCTGAGCCCCTTTCCTTTGCCCGCTAGTTTCTCAGTGCTTTCTTTTCAATACTTTCATTTCTCCCCCTTCATGTTAACGTCCTTCATCTCTAATTCACTTTCTTGTGCTCTTCTTTCACCCTCTTTTGGAAGCAAACTGCCAGTGCCTTATTTAATTCCTTTATCGGTGTAGTTAGGGGTAACGACACAACTATAGGTTTGGGGCCCTTTGTAGGCAGCTGTTTCACATGATCTGAAAGAATGAAAGACAGAGCGCTCCAGGACATCGGTGCTTTACCTTGCTAACGCTCCTGGTCAGTTCTTAGAGATCTTTGTTCCTCAGTAGCCTTCTGGAGCCCTTCCAGAGATGCCAGAGGGTTATGACAACTAGAAGAAACCATCTCTCTAAATGGGCTTTAATTGTCTTTCTCTCTACCAAAATTCACATCTGGCCTATAAAGGCACACTTTCTTCTTCTTTCTTTTTTCCTTCTTTTCCCTCCTGAAACTTTTCTGATTTTATTACAACCTTTTGGCAGGCTGTGCCAGGGACATCATCAGACACTTTCATTGGCACACTCAGGAAACTTAATTTGTTCCTGCGTGTCCTTTTACTTGGAGAGAAACTGCTGCTCTCGGATGCTGGATGCTGGAGGAAAAAGGTGTGGAAATATCATGGCAAGTTACTGCAGCGTCTCAAATGTTAATTTTTTTTTTTATGTTGAATTGCCTAGGTGTATACACACTGTTCTGGTAACAGCTGTGGTTCCTAACAAATCAACCACAGGACAGATTTCAGGAAGGGGTCAGTGAAGCCTCAGCCTTGCTCATGGGCTGTTTGGTAAATTAGAGTTTATTAAAATGAACTAGCGTGAAGCAAGACGCCCGTAAGAACTCACTCTTAAACAAGGTGCTTTTCAAAACACAACAGTCGTTGTCTAAGTCACCTTATGGTGTTTCCAGAACCAGAATTGCAATGAAGAAAGCTTGTCAACATGTTTTGGAACTGGGTGACTTATAAATGGTATGGAGAAAGGAAAACAAAAAAGAATATGCAATTTTGTATTTCCATTAAAGATTCTTGGAACGGGGACTATCATTTTAATCTGAATTTATACATATTATAGTATCCATGTATAATTTGCATATGATTATACATGCTTATATATATGTGAGAGACGCTCCTCCAAACTAAGGTTCTTCAGCTGTGCTATAGTTACAGTGGTGACCAAACTGTCTGTCTGGCCTTCCCTTCCCTTTCCTTCCTTTCCTCCCTGGAGCGCTTGTCCCAACCGCGAACTTGATTTCACGGAGGAGAAGCTCATTCTGGTCTGTCTCTCAGGGCAGGTGGCCAGCGAGGGTTGCCTGGAAGGTTGGAATCGGAGCGGCTTCCTGCCCAGCTGCTGCTCTCTGGGCCCGGGGCCCTTCTAGGCAGGGGAGGCCACGCAGAAGAGCGGGGCTCCACGGCGGCCTGGGAGACCTGCACAGCGTAGGCTGGTGGGGTTTTGTGCTGGCAGCGCGGGTGAGCTGGAGCAGGCGGAGATTCCGTGCCCAACGCTTCCTTTCCAGGTGAATGGAAGCGCACATGCAGGAGGTCCTGGGGGTTGCCCCTGGATTATGAGAGAACCCTCTTCTGGTTTGACATTAAAATTATACAGGAGAATTTTTTAAAAGCTTTAATACATCACTGAGGTCTACTTGAGTGCTGATTATTAGATAAACAGATCTGTCCTGCGTTTCATGAACAGTTTTGTACTTGTTATTTCCAATTCCACTGTACTCGCATTTGTATGATGATAACATGTATTTTCCATTTAACTGTGGGAAGCATAATCCTTATTGGAAAATGCTTTCCTTTTCATATTAATCACTTTTTATGGAGTGTTTCCATCTCTTTCCCCACTCCCAGCACAGTCGAGGCTTTTGGGATCAGATGGATGTAGCTGGTTCTCAGTTAGCATTTCGAAAGGTGCCCGGCGCGCGTACTCATGGGCACAGCTAGCCGGTGGCTTAGCTAGTTTACGAAACAGTGTCACTGCCAGATTGACTTGGAAACTGTGGATTCGACATGTGCGTGGTAGCAGGGGAGGGTTATTCTACGGGCTGCTGTTCCGTTCGGGCTTCCTTGCCCGAATCCCAGTCCCTCAACTTTCCCTGCCGTGCTCCCACTGTTGGCCGCGCTCGCCAGGCCGCCTCTTGGTGTTCAAAGCTCTCTCAGAAGTCACTGCTTGAACATGGCGTCTCTTTGAATGCTAGTTAAAGTTAAAAGGAACATCTGCCTGCACAGTGATCGCGCCATAAAAAAATATGTTTCTCTGTCACTGAAATATGGTTCTCTGGGAAACTTGAACAGGCTGCTAATAGAAACCTGTCACCATTTCTACAGGCTCCCTGGAGCTTCGCAGCTAATCAAGTAAATGTTGTGATTCAAACTCTCTTTGGCCTCGTTCCCCTTCCCTCGGTTTCTGCTTTTCCACAGAGCTTCACAAAGAGCTTTGCTTGCTGCGAGCCGCGGCGCCGCGCGCTGCCCGGCGCAGGGTGAAATGGCTCTGCTCTGCAATCTGCAGTCACGCTGCAGCTGAGCCTCGGCATGGATGGAACCCTTTTTACTTGGTTTTCTACATCTGAAATCACTGCAGGTGAATGAAAAGACAAAATGCAACAACTCAAATTTCTTTTTCTTTATTAAAATCTTACGAATGGCTGTGTCCGTACTGGTGCTTGTTTCTTTCTTGCTTTATGCTTTTTTATAAAATGTGTTTTTACATAGTGGATGGTGGCAGTGCTGTGCAGTAGAGCCGTGACACACAAGTATCGCTTACGTGATTGAATGCTGTACAGAACCTCTTTGTTGTTTTACTTCAAAATTATACTTGATCATCCTGGCCATGCTGGAAGCGAGGCGAGACCTACGGGCTGTGCATTTGTTTAGACTGCAACCTTACTGAGATGTTTGGGAGCAGTCCCAGCAGTAGATCAAGTCGCGTGAGTCACCGCCTGTCCCTCGATCACTCCCACCTCCCCGGGCGAGCTGCCATCGGCCTCGCGCCCGGCGTCCTCGCGTTGCTGGGACACCGCGGTGCTGGGACGCTGGGGAGACAGCGCTCAAAAGGGAGCGCTCTGGCCTTGTACCTGCCTGCTGCTTGGAGCCACAGCTCCTTTTTCCCTGTTTCTCAGAAAACTGCTGCTGGCCCTGGTCGGTTTATTTTTTCTCTCTGGCAACGTGACTGTGAAAGACCGTGGGAATGTTTTTAAGAGAGGTACCACCCAGGAGTGGCAAGGCCTGCGCCTCTCCAGCGCTCTAGCAGGGCAACACGTGGGCAGCACCTCGCTTTGAGGATCCCCGGTATCAGATAAGGGCCCGGAGGCCTCTGCTTGCACAGCCTCCCTTGAATTGCTCTCCTCAGCCTTGGGAGGCCTTTGTGTTGGGGGCTAACAATGAAAATTGCAGCCCGATTTGGTGATCCTTGCTTTGCAGTTCCTCTTGCTCAGGCAGTTGCACGCGCAGTTACACACACAGTTTGCACCATTTTTTCAGATTATCACTGTATTTCTGCCTGGAGTAGGTATTTGACTCTTCTCTGCTGCCTTCACTTGCAGCTTAAGAGTACGTTGGTCAAAATAATCCCGACCGCCAAGCTCACGGGGACGAGCGCAGAAGAGCCGAGTGTTGGAGAGTTCGGTGCCGCTGCCTTTCCGAGCCGCCTGAGGCCGGAGCCGCGTCGGCCTCTCCCCCATCCCAAAACGTGCCTGGGACTGTGCGAACGGGGATGGGAAAGCCAGGATATTTTAACTGCTTACTGCCTATTCCAGGGGGGAAGGAGGAAGGATCAGCTGGGCTCTCCTCCTTTACGCAACTTTCTGCAGAGCGTGGAGCTAAGTGTGTGTTTTAGGAAAGGAAAGGAATGGTGTTGATTAGTTGGTCAGGAAATCACAAGCAGTCTTTTTTTTTTTTTTTTTTTTAGAATAAACTTAATAATATTTATGCATGCTTGTTTCAGTTGTCACTAATGTTGCAACAGGGCTTTTGATGGAGTAACTGTGTCACCTGCGGACAAACATAGACCTGCGAAGCTGGCGCTCATGCGAGCCTGGACGCAGAGCGGTGGTTGTTACATGTGTGTTGTCGCTCGTATATTTGAATTTTGGTGAGAAGTTAATGTTCTTGTATTTGAAATGAAGCAAGCGGACTCACTGCTGCTGTGCAGAAATGAGAAATGCATTTTCCAGTACTGGATTATATCCTTAAAATCAAAGGCAGAAATGATTGTTTAGTTCCTGTAATCACTAAGCTGCTCTGTTGTGAAGGGAACTAGAAATACTTGGCATGTTCTCTAGGCAGTAACTTGCTATAGCATTTTTGTGCCAATTTCCTCTGTTATTTGAAAGTGTATCTTAGCTCGGAAATCGCACAGCCATTTTTCAGTGGCTCCTGAAAACTCTAATTGCCAGCTTGTCAAAAACTTGGTCTTGTTTATGTCTTGTAAGATTAACTATTGGAACTGGTATTAGCTGGAAAATGAATTGAGCTTGAACAGTTTTGATGCTTTCATGTTAAGCAAATTATGTGACAGTCCTGTGATTTTAGGAAGTTAAAAAACATCAGGAGTTCATGAGTTTTTTTCTCATTTGAGCCCCTTTTGTCAGTGTACATAGCACAACAAGTGGTAATTTTCAGTCCCATTTCCAGTCTCTTCCTGGTTTGTGCAGTACAAACATGAAAATTTTGTTTGTACTTGAGTTTGGTGCTGGAAAATTGTGAGGTATTTGAAAATGAGAATATGAAGTTATTTGTGAGGTTTCATTCTATGTTCTGAATACAAGCTAGATGTTGGAGTCTATGATTTCTTTTCAAAACATGGGGTAATGGACATGGGTTTTGCAGAATGCTGTGTACCTTCTCCAGCAACTTCTGAATGAGGATTTGTGGAAAACGTTTAGTGAGTCCAACATGAAACTCCTTGTTCCAAACTTCCTAAGTATTTCAGTTAAATTTTGTCAACAAGAAATACAAAAATGATGCTTAAAACTTATGATGGGACATTTCATTCAAAATGAAGCTAAAATGTTAGAAATACACAATGTTGTATGGAATCCTTATGATGCCATGTTGCTAAGAAATATATGGTCTTTAAAAGGATTTTAATGGGATCTATTAAACTTGGTTTTCTTGAATTGTTTGCAGATCTTGTTGTTGCCAGAGGAATGCACCATTTTCCTTTGCCAGGACTGCCAGACAGAGCCCTCTATCTCTCTATCTGTAGGATTGTCTATAGCGTTAATTAGGGAACTCTTTGAAAAACCAGCTTTCACAAGTTAATTTATGCACAGAACATCACTGGGGATGCGTTTTACCTGTTTCACAAGCAGAGGACTGAAGCATAAGAGAAGAGACTTGGCTTGGGCCACACAAGAAGCCTGCGTCGTAGCCAGGAATCAACAGATTCATATTTCACTGCCTAACCACAAGGCTTCACAAAATAGGAAGCTAAAGAGAGGCAGCTGCGGCACGGACGCCCGAGTCCTGCGTGCAGTTCGCAGGGCGCTGAGCTCGCTGCGTCCCCAGGAGGTGCTGCCGGCTGCCAGGGGCGCTGCGGGTTTGTGCCCGCCGCGTGTTGGGCGCCGCTCCGTGCTGGGCAGCCTCTCGGCCCTCCCAGACCCTCTCCTACCCTATTGGCACAGCAGCTGAAGGAGCGATTCCTTGGGAGCCATCGCCTGCCTCCGAGGAGAGGAGGGGTGGCGTCGCTGAGACCTCTTCCAGGCAGTTTTAGAGTGGTCGACCTGAGGTTTCAAAATCATGAGGTTGATATTCCAACTTCAAAGCTTTCTTCAATGGGTTCTTATTTGCCTTGTTTTTTTTTCTCCACGTTTTTTACGTGTTTGTTTTTTAATGTGTGCTCTATAAGCGAGCAAGGATGTAAAAAGCTCTTGAGACATAATAAGCTCAGTAAGAGGTGAAGTCCCGTTTACCTGTTGAAGTATTTATATGGCTTCTATTGGTGTACCCCAGCACTGCGCAGTATTTGAGGGGCTCTCGCCGACGGGGGACCCTGGTGGTCCCTGTTTACGCTCTGCGGGTGTCAGGCGCCTTGCAGGGCGGCGGGGGCCGGGCTCTGCAGAGCTCCCCAGTCATTTAGCTGCGGGGCCTCCAGTGAGGCCTGCGCGTCTCAGCACAAGTCAGCCACACGGACGGCTGCAGCAGCGGGTGACTCGCTCTGGCTCTCACGCGGGATGCTCGTGGTGGCATGGGGGCTTCCAGTCACAGCTTCGCCATCCTGTATCAGAGGGAGAGGAAGCAGCGTTTCTCCTCCTCCTCTCAGACGGTGCGTTAATGTGCTCTAGAAGCTAAGGACAGCTTGCAGCTCTGAGGAGGGCAAGCCTCAGAAACAGCTTCTTTGAGGATTACAGTGGGTTTCCCATCACTTGGTAGCTTTGTGCACATAATAGTGGTACTGTAAAAAGACTTCACTGGGACGTAGGGGCTCCATCCAGAACCTGCCTGGTCTGAACCTGCCATCACTTAACACCATTCATAAGGTAGAGTTTGAGTAAATTGTTACCTGCCAAGCTTCTGTTTCTGTGTGCCTAAAATTTCTCTTAACTGTTCCTGGAAGCAGTATGTTCATAGAGCTTTTTATAGCCTGATTTGGCAGGCAGGTGAGAGAGACTTGGTATCATGCATCTGTATGCAGAGTATCTCTTCAGGTCAACAGTTTTGAGGCCAGGCATATGAGGAAAAGGAATAGGATACAGTTTATCCCTACATTTTGTAGCACTCAAATAACGCATTGGTTGAATGTCCTTCCACAGTGCAATAGTTTTGCATATGCAAAAGACACCTCCCAATTCCTTGTGACATAAAGTTTCAGATTAAAATTAGGTCATAGCTATTTAATTGTTCAGTTGTCCACCCACAAGGGAGCTGCAGAGAGCTCTTTCAATTCCTTGCAATCAAGTAAGTAGCAGTTACTCTCATTTATCCTCTAAGGAAGTAGCCCAGCAGAAATAATATGTTGATTCCCTAGCCCCTCCCTGTCACTAATCTCCCCTCTCTCCTAGCTACCCACTGGCTTGGCCTTCAGCACCCGAGTATCCAAGTGCCTCAGTCATTAATTTTCAACTTACAACACTTTGGTGATGTAAGAAAGTGTTGTCCTCATTTTATAGCTGAGGAATTGACACATCAAATAAGTGACTTACCCAAAGTTTCACAGCAATATTGGACATAGAAACTACCGTCTTACTCATAGACTGTTTTGTTTCTTGGAAAACCAACCTGTGTTCCTTCTCTTTCTCTCTGCTACTGTGTTTCTCCATTTTTTGGTTTATCAGAGTTGCCCTTTAGTTCGCTGTTTTAACTTCCCATGAGCGGGCACCGCCAACCGAAGCCCCCCTTCCTTGTGCAAGCATAGGCAGCATCTCTGCAGCCATGTGGGGAATCAAATGAGGAAGCCCCATTCAGGTTAATCGCCAAGGAGCTGGGTTTCAGGCAGAGCAGCTTCCCTCCCTGGGCTGGCGGAGAGCAGGAGGCCGGGAAGCAGGTGCCTTGCCGGGCCAGGGCAGCTCTGCTGCCTTCCAACGCTTGTGGAGCTAGCGGGGAAGAGCAGAGCGCGCTCCTCTTCACTCCCGGGAACAGAAACAGAATCTTAACCAAGCTCGCTTCTAGTTTCTCTCTTCTTTTGGGCCAGGTTGCGTTCTGTGAACTCTCCCTACGCCCGTGGAGCCTCCCCGAGGGAGAGCAGAGACGTCTGGCGCAGGGAAGGCTTTGGGAGCTTAGAGCTCCCCTCGTGCTCACAGTGTAGAGGTTGCCCACATGACGAGTTTTTCTTGTGTGGCTGCTGTCATTAAAAACGTGTAACTCCGTGTGAGCCTTTTCTGACTGAAATTAAACCATTTCTGAGGGAATATAAATGCAAGCAGGAAAGAGCACTATTACGAAGCTAAGTATATTGATAAAGGGAATTATGTAATTCAAGTATTGCAGCTTAATAACACATCTTACCTTATGTCACATTAACCTAAGTGAGGCCATATTACTGTGCTTTTTACCAGGAGGAGTTCTGTAGAAAACAACGCATTGGAATTGTGTGCCTGGCTTTTGGTTTTAGCATATTATTTCTGAGGAGATTTCTGCTCCAACTTGCATAGGGAAGAGTCGGGAAGGCCCTGGTTTGCTGATGGCTCTCTCCGAAGCTCGGAGTGCCGGCGCTGTTGTGCTGAGGTGCCTTGAGCTTTCAGCACGGAGCCCATGTCGAATCCTGCGGCTCGCCCCGAGCTGGGGGAGCCCCAAGCTCGGGACACTGCCTCTGCCCTGGCTCCGTCAGAAGTCCATAAAAGCAAAGCAGGATCTTGGCATGCTAATACCTTGGTTGTTGGTGACTAATTAGGATGACAATGACATTGGGAAGGGACATAAGAGAAGTATTTTTCTTATATAAGAGATTGCTACAGAAGAGCGCAAAGCATTCTCTTTCACGCCTGCTCTTGGTTTGCACTGATTGCACGTCCCCACCTGAGCTGCCTTGTGACCTGCCAAAACAACCCTCACCCTGAAGCTGGGTTTTGCTGTCTTTGTGGCTGGGCCCAGATCACCACTGCCACCGTGGGCCCCACCAGCCACACACACTTCTCTGTTCTGCTTTATCTTCTGGCTGGAGCAGGCGGCCTCGTGGGAGGGCGACAGGGTGTTAGAGATGGTCCCCAATGGCACAGACTTCAGTTGAGCAAAAGAGCCCTAGCCTGCATCAGCTGCAGCCACAATCCCTATTCAAACCCAGTCATCTCAGAAGTGTTTTGCTTCTTTATATTCATTTTATTTTTGTTCAGGCCTTGCTCAAAGGCTCAAGATTTGGATGTAAATCAGTTTGATTTTTTTTTTCCCTCCTCCACTGAATACAGATTGTATCAGAACAGCGCAGCCACTTTGTATAGTAGGGACCTAACAAAAAACAGATTTTAGTTGCTAAGTCCTTTGAAGGAGGCAGTGTTAGCAATTATGAAATAGGCTAGACATTGGTGTAAGGCTTACAAAATAATTACAGGCTTCCTAAAGTAGTACAGTATGAGTAATTGCTGGTTTAAAAATGTTGTTACGATCAGTAGTTTATACCGAAACCTCCTCTTGCTCTTTGAAACCAGCACACGTAACTCTCCGGGTGCCACCGCGGATGCCTGTCATTCCCCGCAGAAGAATGCAGCCTCGCTGTGTTGTGCAGCAGCAGCTCTGTGGTGCATCATTTACATTAGCATATAATAGAAACCTAATTGCCCACCAGGGCCCACGGCTTGGGCTGCTGGAGATCAATGCGCTTCCACTGCAATGTTGCTTTTCGCCCCTTGAGGATCTGGCTCAGCCCATGGTTTCTATTCCCGGCATTGTTAAGGACACTGGTGTGTTCAGAGTATGAAATCGCAGCGGTGTTGGAGGTGGCCAGCTCATGCAGGGGCAAGTGAAGAGAACTAAGGCAGCAAAACTGTTATTTTTGTCTGAGGATTTCAATTTACTCTGTCGATTATTCCTATTGACTGATCTGGTACAACAGGGAAATCATGAGCGTGGGGTCATCTTGTTGTGGTTTTAATTTCCTACGTCTGTAGTTATCTAATCCTCTCAGTGTGAGCAAGCATGATTAGTATTTATTTCTATTCCATGTGCCAGTGCCCTGGGCCAGGTTCTGCACTAAATCCAAAGTGACTCTGCTACTTAATTGGCATTGACTTACACTGCGATAATATGAATAAAGACTTATACTTTCTGTGCGAAGTGCCCACACCCTTCAAACATTCATTTCTTCTACATGGATTCTGCCCAGATGTTAAGGCTTGTCATATATCTGCTTTTGTTTTGTTCTGGAGTGCTTTGTGGCAAAGCTTCCAGGTGGCACTTGGAGAAGCAAAGGCCCAGGAAGGAGCTGGGTGCTCGTTGCCCCCGGGACACGGGCAGGAGCCCCAGCTACTTGCTAAGTTTCTCAAGTAAGAACAGCAGCTGCCTCTCTCTCTGGAGAGTCAAGCACCAAAAGCACAATAATTCTTCACTTTGTCGAATCGTTTTTACAATAATTTGGAATGCAGTGCTTGGTTAGAGAAGCTTATTTTGCTTCTGAATGCACCATTCAGAAGCAGAGAAACTTTAGGCCTGAGCTGAGGCAACGATCCATCTTTGTGCAGCTTTTGCTTTGCGTTCGCTCGCCCTGCTCTGGCCTGGGGCTGGCTCCCCCGCTTCCCTCGGGGTCCCCTTGTTCCCCGGAGCTTTGGATAGTCACCATTTTGCTACAAGTTTCTATTGGGAGGCGGCATGTGGAAGCTCTTGTTGACCATTTTGGCTCTTTATCAAGGACAGAATAGTAACTGTCTGGATACAGGACTTCTGAAATAGCCACCTGTTAAAAAAGTGACCATTTTAAGTTGCCTGGCATTGATTCTTGTCTTTCTTCTAGTGTATTTAGAACCTAAGCATGAAAAGCCAGGTCAAGAAGAGCAGTAGGAAAGACTGTGTTGAAAGGGTTGAGAGCTTCTCCATTTTAAGTAAATTATTGCATGGCTCTGTTCACCTCTGATTACAAAGTTGTTTTCTTATCCTGACAGAGTGATGCATTTTAGCTCACTAAACATGTTTGATTTTCTTTGGATATAGAATGTCACAGTAATGCAGGTACTATTTCTGTTCTTCTGACTTCTGTCAAGCATCCTTGATTTTTGGAAACATAACTCAAATGCATTCGTTCCTTGCCTGGTTCTTCCCTTTTGTGTCATTTAGCCTTAGACTCTAGTGTTAACTATGTGAAGCAAGTTTTTGTTTTTTCAGTTTTTGTTTTGTTTTTCAATCTATCTGATGCATTTAGCGATAGTTAATCGCATAATCTCTATATTCTGTGATTTCCTATTTATACTCATGAAGCTCATGTTTTCCCCAGTTCTGTGGGGTGTAGGATTAGTATAGGATTATCTGCTCTTTATTTGTACTTTCAGACTCGTTTAAAAACGACTGCCAGTATTCTCTGTTTGGTTTTGTTAGGTGGCCATTTTGTGAATTTGTGACTTTTATGAAAGAAGGTAATGAAGTATTTTTCAGACTGAGGTTGACTGTAGGCCTGTCTTTGTTAGCTTTGTTTTCAGTACTAGGTTTTCAGCTTTCTTTTCTCTAATGCTATTTTTATATTTATTTGACTAAAATCATGGAAACCTATTTAACATGTGGCCAGGAGACTTAACACAGTGTGAAACATGTCAAGCTGAGGTGAGAATGCCTTTTTTGAGCCTTATGCCTGAGAACAATCCTGTGCTGTCTGCCTTGTGAAAGTAACAAACGTTGCAGCTCCTGACTCCGATGGCCACCTGGCACAGCATTACACAGGAAGGCTTTTATTTTCCCTAGGTGCAAAATCATATTAGATAACCCATGATACAATCAATGGTGTTTCTAGGTGAGTCTCTGATGACGTATCAGATTTTCTAACCGGTGTAGGTTAGATGACAACCTGAAGGAACTTAGAGAGCAGCAGCCAGCCCAGCGGGGAAGCCGCAGCGGAGCCGTGGATACTTCCTTGCCTGGATCCTTTGCTCCGTGCAGACGTCCAAGGAGGGGAGCTATTTTGCTTTGTGCTTCTTGCCTTTCTGTTGTGAAGGAGCAGGATTGCAAAGATAATGTGTGAAGCACTGGAGCATTCATGGCAGTAATTTCTAAGCGTTGGAGATAAATAGGCAAAGTTGAAGACTTATCTGGGTGGAGATATTAGCATTTTGAATACACTTTGCACAAATGCAGTTATCACTTAATTGACTTTACCTTAGGGAACACTTAGAAAATCTCTTCACAGCCATAAAGGAAAAACTTTTGCACTTAGTCCATAATGGCCCTGTTCTGCTATAAAGGAAAGCGAGGTTATTATCCTAATGGTGTCACACTGGAGGCCGCGGTGGAGAAAGCCTGGGATCTGCCACTACACAAGTTAGGACGGGAGCATCAGCATCTTTCTCCCTTTATATGTGTTCCCATGATTAACGTTGTCGGTGAGTCACAGCTGCCACCTCGCTGCTCCCTGGACCCCCCACCAGGGCGGGAGCTGCCCAGTATATACGTGAGGGAGCGGGACCTGCTGCTGCGTGACTGCTGCCGGCCGCCCTGCGCAGCGAGGGGGGGCCGCGCCAGCTCCGAGTGCCCGCGCTCACTTGGTCCTTTCTGCAGTGTTTTGAAGACAGAGGGGAATTCTGCGTTCAGGGCAATTTGTGATACAAATTGGCTTGTAATTGCCGGCTCCCCCGAGAGAGCGCCATGAGCGGCGTGCCCGCTCCCCGCTGTGTGCTGGGCCACCGCCATCGTGCCTGCCACGCTGCGTCCCCGGCGCCGCATGGATGCGCCGCCACGTGCGCACACGGACCCGCCTTCACTCCTGTCACGTTCCGCGTGTCACCTGGGCAAGCAGAGGAACAACGTAGGACCCATTTGTTCATGGTTTTTGGTCTTACATCAGTCTGAAAAAAAAAAAGGAGCGTTATTCTGTATTTTAAATGATGTTTGTGTGGAAAGGGTTGGTGGTAATGGTGTCACAGTGCAGCAGGCCGACCTGTTGGCTATTTCTTGCACGCTGCCTGTTGCGAGCAGTGTGGGGCCCCTGAGCCTGGGGAGAAGCAGCTCTTGGCGAGCTGCGCTCGGGCTTGCGCGGCTCCTGACACTGAAAGCCTCCCTTCCGTGGGGGCCGGGGCGTAGCTGTTTGGTTGGTTTGTAGTCATTACTTTTAAATTTGCTATTGAAGCATATTAGGGTTTTATTGGTATTATTGGTATTATTCCTTCAACAGTAATAATGGTTACTCCAGGCGTTGTTTGAAAGCTTTTTTTTTTTTTTTTTTGCATTTGTTAAACTGAGATTTGGCTTAAAGAAAAATCATTAAAGGGAAAAGAATTAGTAAATCAAACCATTCCTTTCCCTTGTCTAACCTCTAGTTTTTCTAACCTCAAATAAGTACATGAAAGGGGTTTAACAACTTTAAATTGGATTCTGGAATGTCAGATGACTCTAATAGCCTTTGTACACAAATAACAACAGCAGAGCTGATTATTATTTCTGGGCTCTGGGATGCACTTATGTAATCATTAATCTTGGCACTTCTTTATCTCCTGCAGATTAGGAGGCCACTGTCATTTTGAAGACTGCCATTAAGTAGACTTTTGTTAGTGTTTAAATATGTGAAGCTTAACTTTAAGCTTCCTTAGCGTACATAATGCAGGTATCCTGTGTGAAGAGCATAGTAATGCAGCTGCTACAGCAAGTTTCAGTCGCGTATGTGCTGCTGTAGGGCAACACCTTAACATATTTTTATGCAAAGTATTTGTTAAACAGCATCTGAAAATATTTTGGAAGCTTTTTAAGTGCAAACCTTAATATATCTGTTTGAAACAGCAAGCAAATGTGCTTGATCTGCTACCTTTCAGTTGTCTTTATCATTGAGAGGCATGAAATTAAATGCTATGAAATAAAAAGGCAAAACAGAGAGTTTTATTGGAGGTCATAACACCTCATCTAATTACGGCAAAGGAAGATCTTTCTCTAGACCTTTTTTTATTCAGAAGCTTGTAATTTTCTAAAACATTTTTGTGATCATGTATGTTTTTCCATTCATGATGTTTGTCAGAACAGGAAGATGGTTTTCAAACACTGAGCAAAGCATATACAGACATTATGAGGATATGGAGAGCTGCAGAGACAGAGCGGAGTTCAAGGGTATGGCATGGGAATGCTTGTTGAGCAGCACTGTAGATGCGTGGCTTGAAGAAAGCACTGAAAAAAATAAGCTTCCCCTCTGGAGGGAAAATAACACATTTTTGAGATTACTCAGTAGGCCACAGCCTATAAAATTTCCGTGTCTGCTGATGTCGCTGGGTACGCGGCCGGTGCAGCCACAGCTTGGGTGGGCAGCCCGTAGCATCTCGCGCTGTGCGTGCGCGTCCTGCGCCGGCACTCCTGCAGGGGACCCGCGCTTGGGAGTGCGGGGCAGACGCCTTCCCTCGCAGCAGCGGCCGCCTCCGCCCTCGCAGCCCCACCAGGCGCCGCCGAAGGAGGTGAAGGGCCATCCTGGAACCGTACACGGGTCGGTCGGGTACTGCTGATCTGAGAACAGCAGTCCAGTCACCAGCGAGCTGGTGTGCTGCAGTGACTGCTTGTGCTAAGGGGAGAAGGAGCGTCTCAGTTTAAAACGCAACAGAAGTCCGTCAGAAAACTCATTCTGTGTGTTGGGAAAGCACGAGAGGCACTGCTCAGTGCAGGATGTTCAAGTTGTCTCTCTCTGGAGACCACAAGGTAGTGGGGCTGGCTGAAGTGTGCACTGGCTCTCCTGCGGGAATGTCTGCGGGGAATCAGTGCACAAGTCTCCTGTTCAAAGATGACTAGTTAGATGTTCAAAGAAGCTGTGTGTTTAGGGAAGAGTGATGGGCAGTGCCTGTTTTCCACTGTCCAGGGGTCTTGTTGCAGGCAGCGCCTGTAGCAGTGGTGGGGCTTGCGCCTGGACCCCACCGTGCACGTGCTGATGGTCCAAGGGCCTGCCACCGAGGGGAGGCGCGGAGCCAAGGGAGCATCTTTCCTGGAGAGGAGAACAGGGACTCGTTCAGGAGCAATTCAACCCTGTCTGCAGGAGTTGCACTGTGTCCTCTTACTAAGCCAAAGGAGATGTGGGCTGTAATCAAACCGGTCAGAAAAGGAACTATAAATCCATGATAGTATCTGCGCTTTCTACTGTCTGCAATACGTACTGGGAAATGTGCGTCAGTTGTGAAGCACCGATGGGTTTTTGGTTTCAGTGAAATTTCCTTCTTTTAGAAGGGAAAAGCATAGGTGTAATCAGTACATTTTGTGCTCCTCCTCCCTTGCACAAGTTGGGTGGTAGCCAAGACTGTTATCAGCTGAGGAGTTGGCTTCCTCTCAAGCAGGGTCCCTCCTTGTCACCATTGCCCTAAGGAGAGCGGCGCAGGTGCCCCAGGAGCGGAGGCGATGGAGAACAGCCCTGGGTACGCGAGCATCCCCGCATGCGCCGGAGAGCCGTGCTGCTCGCGCCTCGGCAGAAGGCTCTTTGCGGCGGCTCAGGGATTCTGTTTTTCTCTTGAGGAGATGTGCTTTTAATAGCCGGGTATCACAGAAGGAGTTCTCAGAATCAGAACTGGGTTCGCAGAATAAATTCTCAGTATTGCTTGCCCCGAGGAACCAGCAAGGGGGTATTGGAGGCTGTTAAAAAAAGAGCAGGAGGAGCTGAAAGGTTTCTCACTGTTCAGCGTCCTGAAGTTGGTTTTGGTTGTTGTTGTTCGTCTCTTAGATGAATCACCTGAAAATGAAAATTTAAACTAGACATCTAGAGTGTACCTTTGTGAGAAACTAATGAGTCCACTTGGCATACAGCATCAAAAGAAGATTTTTTAATGACATCAAATTCATGTACAGCTAAAAAGCAAAAGAAAATATTTAAAAAATGCAGATGTAGTCACTTCAGAATGATGAAGTTTCTAGTCTGGGAAAAACATTTTTTTTCTGCTATTTTTCCTTCTAGAAGTGAATGCAGTTTTTGAGC
>VZSV01000070.1:318105-340922 GCA_013398735.1 Nothocercus julius
TTTTTTTTTTTTTTTTTTTTTTTTTTTTTGTCTTCAAAGCTCTCTTGTAAGGAAGTGGCTTCTGCACCAGCCATTTTGTCTGGCTTTTACCTTAATCATACCAAGTACCATTTCTCTACACGTACAGTGATACATCCTGCTATTTCTGCAGAGGCTAAACACTTATTAATATTTCCGCAGTCTGGCAAAACTGCAAGACAAAGCTGATTCACGACAAAACACTTTGTTTAAAAAGGCGCTCTCACCTTATGGGGTTCCCTTCTGCTTTGCTTTATCTGCTGGATTCTTTCCATGTTCCTTTTTTCCTTCTGATCGTTGCCATCTCTAGAGAAATTACCATTACACTGGAACATGACTTGGCCAAATAGTAATTTATGCACTTTGTGAAAGAGAAAATATGGAGGTGATGGGTTGCTAATCAGCAACAGCCTTCGAAAAACAGCGTTTTGCAGGAGCCCTGGACCGCTGACGGCAGAGCCGCAGGGCTGTGAGGCGAGCAGAGCTGCAGCGTTGCCCAGAGTTAGCTCTCATAGACCCCGTGTCCCTTGAACAATTCAGGAGCCTGTCACCTCGTTAATGAATTTACTTGAAATTATTAATAGATTTTGACACTGTGTTGCAATGTGATTAGCTTTCCCAGGTGCTTTTTAGTCAAGTAACTGTAGGTGTCATTTGATTTGCACTAGCAGAGATACTAATAAGACCGTTGAACTGAGATGTAATTTTGCAAATGGATAGCATGGATGTACATGGCTTCTTTTAACAAAATTACAGGACTCGGTTTCGTATTGTTCGAAAGGCTTAAGAATCTGTATGTACTCTTTTAGTGCTGTTCTAAAAAGCTGGTAAAAGACTCTTCTGTACTCAAAGCTAGTGGAATTTAGCTTGCAACTAATTTCATCTCATAATCTTACATACGATGGTAACAATGCACCTTTTTAATGGGGACTAAAATAATTGCTTTCAGAGTATTAATAATTTGAGACTATTTGAAAAATAATTAAAATGTGTTGTGTGGAAATTTGCTACTTGTAACTCTGTTGCTGAACAGTTTCTCAAATGACAAGTGGTTGGTAATTTCTTCTTGTTTTCTCAATGCAAGCAAATAAGCAAAGACGTGGAAATATTCGCATGAACACGTACATTTAATTAAGGAAAAAAGCTAGTAGGATAGTGTTGGAGTCAGTCTTCCGATTGCCTGTTCTGACACTGGATAGCAGGAAATTTCATATAAAATGTGGCCTCTGTACGTTAATCCTTGGAAATAAACATCATAGGTAATTTGATTTTCACTCTCAAACTCAACATTATTAAAGGACATTCTTTATTAAGAGCTGGTGTGTATTCATTTCTTCCAGAGGAATGGGAAGTTGGACAGAAATACCAAATACATTTTAAGGTTTTCAGTGCAGGTTTTTTTGTTTTGTTTTGAGGGAGTTTTTTGGCTTCTTTAGTAGGGAGGAGAGAATACAATTATTCTTGTCCAAATAGTTCTAGGAAATGAATTTGCTCTACATTATGTTGTCATGCAAATTTCCCTGTGTTTTCCTCTACATTATTGACAAGAACCAAAAGCCCAGCATAGAAATGAAGTGGAAATCAGCCTGGATTTGCTTCAGATATCAGAGAAAAAGAAGTTGCAATGACTACTAGAACCCCCAGTGTGACTGAGTGCACAGGGACATTTTCACTGCCTCAAGGTGCATGTGCACCTTGATCTACCAGCTCGCTTCTGTTTTCTTTTTTGGTGGGTAGTACGGACTGGTTTGTTGTAGCAGCAGAGCGGCCTGGTTCAGATGATGTGGTAGTGGAGCTGTGCTTACATCCCTGCTGCCTATGTTCCTCCTCACCAGTGCCTGAGGTTGGCGGTTGTCTGTAGGAAGAAAATAGCGATGACAAAACTGCAGTGCTCCCTAGGAGGACTCCCAGAGGCTGCCTGGGGCGGGAGCTGCTCCTTGCTGAAGCCTTCACGGGGTAGCGAAGCAGGAAAAGCTGTCAGGGTGGCCAGCGCCTGTCCTAGCAGTTCACACCTACAGCTCTCCTGCATTTGATTATTGCAGTATTTCTGTCCAGAGCAGTATTTTGCAGCTGTGTAATTAAACCTGTAGGCTTTGTTTCTAGAAGTGAAAGGGTGAAGCTATAAGAAAATGGCAGAGCGGAGCCAGGTCCTGGAGTGCAGCTTTGATCTGCGTCCCAAAACCGCTTGCGAAGGCCGGAGGAGCAGGGCAGCTCTGGAGGTGCTCGCGCGTCCTTAGGTCGAAGGTACAAGCCAGTTTCTCGGGTCACAAGACCAAAGTGCAAGACTTAGCCATAAGTACCAGTCACCTAAGATAGCTGTAGCGAGGTAGAGATAAAGAACGATTATCCCGATTACATAGATGGAGAAAATGAGACACACGCTTGTGTCCGGGTTCCCGTAGCAAATCAGCGCTCCAATGAGGATTATAGGATCTATTTTTTGACATGCAGTCCAAAGCTTTGATTAAAAAGTGCATTATATTTCTTTAAGGAGAATCACATCATTCAGCGTTGGTGTGTTTTCTCTTCTCCTTTCTCTGTTTAATGTGAGAAGTCACAATATTATGGGATAAAACTGGTGTTCTGTTAAATTTGGAAATCTTTGATGGCCATATTGAAGTAATCATAACAGTCTTATAATGCTTTGATTTTAAAATGCCAAGCACATTGCTTAGAAATACTTCTTCCTTTATTCTTTTTCTCTTCTTGCTGTTTGCTGTTAATTTTGGTTAATATATCTTGTTATGGTTCAAGGAATATTTGTACTGTGTGTTGTGACTGGTGAATGAAATTTTTTGCCTGCTGAAGAGATGGAATTTGTAATCAAAGTTGATGCTTAAGTTTTCCAAGATGTTATCGTATCCTCAAAGGAATTAATATTACCTGTCTTGCTACACTCTACATTTTAGCGTATATTTCATCTATCCAAATTACCTGTTCTTAAGTTCATCAAAGCAGCAACATGTTAAGCTGGAGTTTTCAGAGCTCCCTAGATCTGCCAAACTGGGCACTTTTGTTGTACGGCATGTGAGAGATTTTCCAAAGCAAAGGAGTTCTATGCCCTTGGAGAAGACAGGCATGCCTGGATGTGGCCATCCTGTTTATTTTCAGCCTGGGCTTGTAGTTCAGTTGTTTGGTGATATATTTTGGTCTGTGGTATGGTTTCATAATGTGACCATGGTCCCAAGCTGCAATTGTCTTTGCTTGTCATTCCTGAAGCAAGGCAAGTCATTGGGTTTTCAACTGCTAATTAGAGTGCTGCTCTTTATTTTTTCCTCAAAAGTACAAGGGAAAAAAAAAATCTTTCTATTACTTGGTGATGTTGAGATACCACATGGCAATGTTGGGTCAAAAAAGGAGATGGACTATATCTGGGCTGATGAGGGCAAGAATAAAGGCAAGACAGTGGAGAGAGACAAAACCATAATACAGAAGCAAAATAAAAATCACTTGGAGTTGCACGCTTGGGAGAGAGGGAGAGAACATTCTCCCTTCAAGTGCATCGGAAAACCCAAAACCAGTTTTCAGTGTCTTCATGCTCCTAGCAGTTGCAGAAATGGGAGATTGTTTGTATAGGGATCTATTTTAATTTTTCTTTATAAGTATACTTATAAGTATAATTTATAATTTTTCTTTTAAGAATATTATTATGCTTTATTAAAACTTTTCAGCAACTTTTCATTTGAATACAACATTAAAAAATATCCGTGGAGATCTCACCGCAACCACTTACTTCACGGAAATAGTTGTGCACGTGAGAGAATCCAAAACATTTTCCATATAGTCATCTTTCATTACGACTTCATATGTCTTTGTTGGAGCCAGTGCTTAATGTACTAGCAGAGTTTATGTTCTTTACATTAAGATTTGTATAAGAAATTTTCTGGTTTAAAACAGAACGATAAACATCAACCAGAGTGATCCTGGTGTGAGAATATGAGCACCGTTTCCTTTGACATGCCCAAATCAATGCCAGAGGTTGACAGCGTTTAGTTTTATTTCTAAAAGTTGGTTTGCAAGCCCCCCGAGAGCTCAGCTCGTTGTTCCTTACTGTTTGTTCATCGTGCATTTAATTCAGGAGTTTTTAGTGGACCGCCTCAGCGACAAGGAGGACTGCCCCCAGTCTCGCCCCTAGGCTGGGGTCAGGCCCGGGGAGCCCAGCCGGGCATTGCAGCATTTCTGCCCGCTGTGTTTGAGGTGTTGTTCATACTTCAGTTTTAATTAATACTTCGTTGGCTGTGTTCATTTCTACTCCACCCATAACGCCCACAAACTTCAAAGGATTCGTACCAACATAACCTTAGTATTTATTTTATTTTATTATTAGTGTGATTTCCTAAGGAAATAAGGCTTGGAGAGGTTGTTTGTGTTTGTCTGGTTTTCAGCCCATCAACCCAATCCTCCTCATTTCCAAAGCAATTCCTCACAGTGTTGGTCAGTTCCAGCCAAGCTTGAGAGCCATTAGCTGCCTCAGAGATGAGTTCCTGCAAGTTCCATGAAAATTAAGAAAAGAAGCCCAGAAGGAGATCCAGCTCATGTTCCTTTGAGGGCTGTTGCTCAGCACGAGCACAGCCATCGCTACAAGACGCAGTAAAGGAGACAAAGATGCCACCAGTGTCCCAACTGCCTGAAAGGACCCTGAAGGACACCAACCTGTGGGGTGCCCGGCTTTCCGAGGCCTTTTGGGGGGCTGCTTGTTTAGCTGTAGGGCTGGACGAGCTGGCAGGGCTGCTCAGGGCACCGGGGCTGTTCTGCCGGGGCCCTGCGGAGAATAGAAGAGTCATTCACCCAAGCTGGGTGTAGCTAAATGGAGCTTGTCTCAGTGAGCTCCTGCTCAAAACAGTGACTGTGTGCTCTAAAAGTGCCTCCGAATTCTAACAGCCAGATGTCAGCCTAAGAAGTACGCGGGGTTTAACTATTTTAATATATAAGAGTGGACAGATGGTCACTTAGCACAGCATGGTAATGGAATGGGCAGAGCGGTGCTGCCACTAGCTTTTAGTTCTGTGTAATTGCAGTGTTTGGAAGCTGCAGGTGTTTGGAAGCAAGTAATTTGCAGCCAGCTCAAATTACTTAGGGTACATGACAGAGCAAATTATTTAGGTAATGAAGCTGAAAATGCAGGAAGATTAGAATATTATATAGTAAAATTGTTCCTTGTTAATTCAGTTTGTGATCAGATATTATGTTGCTTTAAATACCACATTACATGCAATACCCTTGTTTGAGCCAATGAATATGTATGAATATGTCAGTGAATATGTATGCCTCCTAATTTAATCAATATACTTACAAACAGCAGTAACGATGATGTCTGGCACAAATTGCATCCCCTCAGAAGCAGGTTAGCTCAGTTTGTGTGTGGATCGTATTTAGCTCAAAGCCCTTCTGCATTAGCTGCCAAGTACTGCGTGCCATGCGAAGGGGAGGGCAGGTAGGTCAGCTCCAGGGAACTGAATTTAAGCAAATCTTGGAGTGAAAGAAGGGATGATTTCCTGGGGCGCTCTCCTGGGATGCACTAGGTCCCAGTTCCTGTCCTGACTACAGGATGGGTTTGCAGATCTGCCCTGGGGAAACTCTTCAGCTCAACTAGCAGTTTTGGATGTGCTCCTTTCCCCCCAAATCAGATAAGTCAGGATAGGACACTCAGTGCCCATATAGGTTTGAAGAATGAGAGACCAGTCTCGCGCACTAATTAGCGTCTACCTAAGTCCATCCTTATGGAGCAGAGGAGAGTGCAGAGCTGGAATTCCTTGCTGTTGGTGCCCTGAGAGGCGGCAGGTAGGTGCTGAGCGGGGCTGCATGGACTGTGCTCAGCTGAACGCTGCTGGTCTCCACAGGGCAGTGCGACGACGCGTCGCACGTTGCCCGCTCCTGCGCCTGGGGTTTGAGTTCAGCAATATTAACAGGCAGGAGGATTCACCCAGCTATCACCTTCTACAGGTTAGGCTGGTAATTTAGGTAGCATTAGGTTCCTTCTCTGGTGAGTGAAGAGGAGGCATCTGCTCCCGAGGATTCATCTCACTTGTCGTTGGATGAGCTGAAACACGCTCTGCAACTGCTCATCTGTCTGCTGCTTCTGCCTCCTTTCGCTGGAGGAGCAGACAGGACAATTAACTTCGGCTAATTACCCAACTTTCAGATAGCTAGATCCAGCCAGATGAGTCTCAGCTAAAGCACAGGAATGGCACCGATTTCTGCTCAGTGGGTTTTTGCCTAAATGGAAAAACTGGGGATGAAGATGGGGCCTTGCTTTATGTGACCATACTGGGCCTTGTCCGGGTAGGAATTTCTGCCCAGGGAAAGGAATGATTATAATGAGCTTATAAAGAGCCTTTTTTTTTCTTTTTTTTTGAAACAAATACACAGGTTACTTTCTTCCTCTACTGCTCAAAATAGACAAGGAATAAACCAGCACTTCATGGCATAGGAATTAATAAGAAGGGAGAGGCTATCTGGAAGGGTTGTTTTGGAGAGAAACCGTGACAGAGATGGGCAAGGCCGGTGAAACTGCCCCAGATTTGGGGAAAGAAGTGGAGCCTGGAGCAGGAGGGAAGAAGGGGTTTCCTTCTGTGAGGGATGCCAGCGAAAGATCTTGTTCTGTGCTCTTTCTCATTGCCTGGTAGGCAAGTACAGCAGGAATTAGGGGGAGACGGGCATGTCATTTAAGCACAGCAGAGCCACTGAAGAAAACTGTTTTTTTTTTAATATAGCCTGCATGGGTTCAAGTTGCTCTTCTGCGTGATTTTGAGCAAGTTGGACATTCTCACTTGGTTTGCTGGCTGTAATATGGGGATAATACAGCATTAAGGCCCAAAGAAGATGCATTTCTTGAGGACTGCCAGACATTGCAGTACTAGGAAGAGCTCCATGTTAAATCCCACATAGGGAGAGGCCTTGCTGCCTAGCTGTCCGCTGCCCTTTGCCTGGGACATTACCCTGCTCGTGTTTGACATGGGCTCACAGCAACCTCTGGCCCTCCCTGGTCACCTCTCTTTCACAGAAGCGATTTCCGTAGTGACTCGTTCAGTACTGAGGTGGATCTCAGCGCTGGCACCCGTGTTTGTCACTCTGGGAGGTTTCTTTGGGCTTTTGTTCCTATCCGTTGCTGCCTTTGGCATGGGATACCCCTGGTAATAATGTGGAGCGCAGTGATTTCAGGGCGTGAAAGATTCTCAGGCCTTTAATCTGGAACTACAAGCTACATGTGTCACCTGGGTATCGGTAGCGGTTTCCAAGCAACCACAGGAGTTTATTTTTTATTCGATCCATATTTAAGAAATAATTTGTTCATGCATGAACCAGAATCAGCCTAAACACCACCCCAGGAGACAGAAATTGTAAACTGTAATTTAGTCTAATTCTAGTCTAAAGCATGAATTATAGTATTTTGTATAATCTTGGAAAATATACTCTACAAATATATGTAAGCACTGAGGAGGTACAATTAATGTGAACATGATAGGAAGCTCTAAGTAACTCTGGGAATGTGAGAAACCAAGTTGGAACATATTCTCGACATGTAAAAATATTTCCCACCTGTCTTGTTTGCATAAGAACAAGGTTTTAGCAAGTACATATTTGCATGTCAAAGTTAAAAGTGGGGAAAATATTTTCACCCTTGTAAGAAAAATGCATAATCTTGGTACAGGCAATTTGCATTTGGTAAGTGTAAAGTATCCAAGTCCTTTCATGCCGTATGGAAAGTGTATGAACTCGCGACAGCGATTCCATGTCAATGAGTTGATTTGCAACAGCAGCCACGTAGAGCAGTAATTGATCTGATGTCTCTCCATGCATTAATTTATAACACAATTGGTTGTGTTGGCAATCCCAAGCAATTTATGCTTCTGAGTTTCAGCCCACTGTACCACACCTCAAAAGTGGAATGTTGAGTTCAAGTATTAAATGCTGTGCACTAATTGAATCTAAGTGCCGTGAAGCTTTACTAAATTCAAGGAAATCTGGAGTTCTAAAATTATACTTAATTGGGTGCCGCTACCCATATATACAATGATCCGCAAATGCTGGCATAGCTAGAGCCTGTTTCTGTGTAGATTCTGTTTTGTTATAACAATAATGCACCCTCGAAAATGCATTTGGGACTAATTATTGCACCTTTTAGACTATTAATAACTTAGCTGCGGGGCATCACTTTGAAGGGATGTTACATTCCTCCAGAAACAGTCTGTAGATGCCCTGTTGCTTAAGAAACAAGGATTGCATAGACAGGCTTCATGGGTGATTTAACTAATATGCTGAAGATTGTAGATAAACAAGATCCAATTATATCATTCCTATTCATAATAAGGCAGTAATTATGTGTATAAAAGTGAAATGTAAAAATATATTGCCATGTAGCTGTTTAGATGAGTCTTATTGAAGGAGCTGGAGTAGCCTGGTGATTCACTCTAGCAGAGTATCCTCTTATATTCCAGTAAGCCTATATTGAAAAGGTATAATTGAAAATTGATGGATCTGTTCCTGAATCCCTCTACAAGATTTCCGTATGAGTTTGAACTTTAGGTTACATAAGTTTTGAATTTCTGGGAATTTCAGTCTGTTCTTCAGTTTATTAATGTTTAGTATTAATGTAAAGTGGGGCTCACGCTACCTTTCCTCCTCTGAAGCGTTGTTCATAAACAAGTGCTCTACTTACATGTGTGGTAATAATTAATGCAGTAGTGCATTAATAAAGAAACATACACTTTATTTTTCCCTTTTATGATCTCACTTCCTGCTCTATTATGTTAAATGTGTTAGCTGAGAGCAAAGTGAAATTAAAACGCCTTTTGGAGGACTGCAGGAAGAAGTATTTGTTCCCCCAAGTGTCCTAAACTGACCCTTTAATTTCAGCCTATCACTTTGTGGCTGCAGGGCAGGTGTGGGATGAAATGTCAAGAATGCAGAGCTCCTCTGCTGGAATCGGTTGCAAGTGGTGTCCTCGTGTTTGCAAACGCTTTGAGAACTGCTGATACAGAGATGTTAGCGAAGCAGCAGTGTAGCCATTTAGCTGCTGGATGCTGCTTTCCTCTGCAGATCCTTTAGCTTCCTGGGAGCAAATGGGAATTATTCAGGGCTGCTCCGTTCGCTGCATTTGACAGGGTCTGGAGAATGCTTTCAAGTTGTATTTTTGCACAGTCACATCAAGTTTCCTGGTCCTATAGCGTTGGCCTGATCCTGGACTCTGGTGTTGTGCTACAGGGAAACAGCACACAGTTAATACAGGCAGATACAACCAAAGCTACACTAATGCATTGTAAGAAGATATTAATACAATTTTGTGTGTTGTCACAGTCTGGGCAACCATAAACTCAATGAAATAAAGGCTTTCTGAAGCAATGAGGCATCTTGTGAATGGATTTAAGGCCTTTGCAGGAGATTAACTGCACTTCTGATTGTGAATGAGTCACTCATAAGAGATCCAGCAAGAGTTGTGCTTGGCCTCCTGCCTGCAGTACCTTGGTTCAGGATAGGGAAGGAAAACGAGCATAGCTTGAGCTAAGAAAATTGCCGTTTTATTTGCCTCTTTTTCTTGTTGTTGTTATCTACCTCGTATGTAGACTCACTGTGTGAGCATCTGCAAGTATACATATGTGTACGTGTAAAATACGGACTACTGATCTTTGGTACAGTAGAGCGTTGCCTCAGCATGGTCCTATGTGAAAGGGTCTTTGGTAGCAAAATGACCGCAGCCGTGCAGGCGGGCAGTGGTTTAAGTATTCCTGACACATGGCAGCCCTTCCTGCATCCCAGTATTTAGGTGGGGAGCTACTGTCATGTAGAGATGCATGCAGGGGGGTTTGTCATACAGTAAGCTGAATGAAATAGGTGTACGTTACATACCTGTGGAGTAAAAAAAAAATCCGTGCTCTCACGGTTCATATCTCTCTGGCACTTTCCAGAATCTATTTTCTCCTTTGCTTTTTGCAAGCTGTGTCTTCTCCCTCATGCACTTTGTGGGAGCTAATGCACAAATATGTGCTGATAATTTGCTTACAACTTAGGTACGTAAAACTTGGATTTCCTGTGTAAAATAGGATTTACTGTGTTACATTGTTTTCATCCTGACCTGTGACGTGGACTGGATGACATGTTTCTGTTTAAGGTGTTATTTTTGGTTAGCTTACATTTTTAGGCAGGGCAAACTTTAAAAATGACCCTTTATAAAATCACAGGTGTAAGTTTGGAAGAAACTTTTTTGGCATCTTTTTAGCTCTTTGACCAAAATCAAAACTTTCCTTTTTGGCTTTGAAATGCTGATTCTAGCTTTCTTGTGGGTTCTTAAACACCTTCTCCAATGACCCATTTTAATAACCCAAAAGCTATTATATAACGAGCAGCCATAATTTAGTCCAAAGCTCTAGGGGACCCTCGGAGTTCAGCAATGAATAGTTAATGCAGTATAATGTTTAGCAGGTTATTAGTTTTCACTGTACAAATGCTGATCAGGGAATGCTTTTATAAGGTGTTTAAAAGAAAATGTAATTAACTGGTTGTGTGCTTCTGTTGCAGCTCAAATTGAAATTATTCCATGCAAGATCTGTGGAGACAAATCATCAGGAATCCATTATGGTGTCATTACTTGTGAAGGCTGCAAGGTAAGCATCTCAAAAATTAAGCCTTAAAACATCTGCATTTGGCCTTCTGATAGTGATTCTTTTCCTTCATTTTTTAAAAAGCAAATATTGCAGGGAAGCGAAGTCAGTAGATTATGAAATCAGTTGGCAGTTCTGAAGTAGTATCTTTATTTGGCTTTTAAATAGAGCGTTTTGGTGACCGATCTCACCACCCGTCAAACTTTTTGGACAGGCATTAAATGTCGTGGGGCTTGCAGCAGTCCTCTGTGTGCACTGTCTCACTATGAATAAGCAGAGGAGGAATAGAAACCACTTAGAGCAATTCCTAAAGGATCTGGTCTGTGGATTCACTTGAGAGGGAATCTATGGCTTTCTCAATTCTCTTTCTGCATTTTTTTTGTTTTCTACATTGCTAAGAAGCTCTGTTGAGGTGAGACTACTCACAGCCATTTTCACTTACAAACTGCTGCAGTTACACATCTGTTTTACTTAGAAGATATAGAAGGTAAGGGGATAGCTGTGGAAGATATTGTTGCACAAACAGCATGTTACTGGTGTAAAAGCTGCTCCGGTCTTCCTGTGAGTAGTGCCTCTTTCTTGTACTGTCTCTTGCTGCTCTGGGAAGTTCAGGCTTTTATTCTTCCTGGATTTCTGCCCTCAGTAACTCTGGTGTGCAAGGGTTACAGTACAAATATTAATGTTTTGTTTAGTTTCTCTCTCACAACAGAGAGTTAAAGCAGACAAGGCTAACAGTAGCCCAGGGTGTGCTCTGAAGCTAATGGTGCCTTTTTTCACTAGCACAGAATTACCGCGCTAGCTTGGGAGTGACACGGTGTGCACATCTGCGCTGTGCTTGTTGCTTTCCTCACAGAAGTACGTGTTGCAATTCAGTGCTGATAGGTTCTCTACCACTGATCTGCACTTCAGATTTGAAAAAAAAATTGTTTTTATTGTTGGTGTTAGTCTGTTCTCCCAACATGCTTGATACTGCCTTCCATCTTCAAAAAATAACTTCTTGTCTTCATGTTCTCGAGATTTCCTTTGTGTTTTTCTGAAGAGGAATTTTGCATTTTCATTCTCACATCCTCTCAGTCTCATGGTACGAAATAAGCAAAAGTATAAGAATGAAACAGGACTGCACCTCCTGACCATTGTGACCCTGCTGTTGCTGTGGAAGATGCAAGAAACCCACTGAAAAAGCCCTGATAATAAAGTGGTGGTTGTTTTCACTTTTATGCAGTTGCTGAACAGCATTTATTGACTTAATTCTTGTGAAGTGGCAGGTACTACCGCTAGCAATTCTGCTCTACAATTCTACCTTATCCAAGAATAACAATTTATCTGTAAGGTCTGAGACTTCTTTAATGGTTAAATGATCTGGGCCCCGTATACCTGAAAGACTGCCTTAGATCATGAGGAACACTGTTGTCAAGAGACTGAGGCTAGGGTAATGCCAAAGCCTGTCCCTGCAGAAGACAAGGCTTTCTTCACACGCATGCTGCAGAACAGGAACAGACTGCCAAAGCAAAGGAACGTTGCCAACTGCATTATCTTTTACTTCATCTTCGTGCATTTCTTCTACCTTGCAGTCTCCAAGTCTTGTATATGAGAAAAATCCCCAACAAAAGCAGTAGGATAGCTACATAAGGAAGGACATAACAAGAGTGAACCATATTCACAGTCACATCAGTTAATACATAGCTGGGTAGGTACTTGTTGCTGCAGGAAAGAGACAGAAATATTCACTGAGTATTCCTCCCTCACACTGACTGGGCTTTGCTGGGAATAAACATAAGTATGAATTATTGAGAGAGAGACCCTTTCTGTACCTCAGAACAGCTGGAACAGCAGCTGTTAGCCTGATAGTGAGGAATGCATCTGCAGTCCCCCAAGTTTCAGAGCAAAGAGTTTCCCTTTGAACTCTCTATAATTCCCGGTGCGAGACTTGCTCTGCCCCGCGGAATCGTCTGAATCGGGCACTGGGTGATCAAGGACACGAGAGCCGGCAAGCAGGCTGGGGCGAGGGAAATTGAGGAGGGAAATAAGTCTGAAGTTCACATTTTGATGCCCAAATGACCTGCAAATAGTGACAGATAGGGGAGTGCTACTGGGGACAAGTCATGGGAAGAATTGATCATGGCCTAGAGAGCACTTAAAGTGCTCTGCTGCAGCAGATAGATTTTGTTTGTGCTGTGCTCTTCCTCAGTAATATCAACAAAGTCTCACCCAACAGAACTATTTGGCTGGTGGAAAAGCTGGCATAACTTGGCTCCTGCCAAATGAGCCAGGTGTGTATTGGTATGTTTTTTTCCCCTGAAGTGTGTTTCCCAGCTTCGCTGTGGCTGTGAGCCCTGCAGGTTCGAGCATGCTTGCAGCACTCTTCATGCTTTCCTAAACCTTCTTTTGTGAAAAGTCCTCCGTGTTTTTCTCACTGTGAAGTCCGGCTCCCAGTCTTGCACTCAGACCCTCGGCTATTGGCCCTCCCCAACCCCGAGGCCCCGGAGCGAGTCGGGCTCTGCGCCGATGCCGCAGCCCAGCCGGGTGCCTCCCGTGGCGGCACCAGGAGGCAACACCGGGGCCGCGGCGCCCGGCCCGGGCTGCCTGCACTCACCACGGCAGCAGCCGAGGGGATGCTGCAGGCCTCACTACTTCTCGCTCTGGTTTAACACGAGCTTTAACACTGCTTAATTGTAATGGTAACCTAAATGTTACTGTGACAGCCACTGCAGACATCAGTTATTTAAAACCTAAAGTTTTAAATAAGCAAATCTGTATCACAGATCATGGAAGAGTTGTGGTCAAACTGATATTTGCCGATCTTGCTGCCCTGCTGCAGTGTTGTGGGGCTTATATTTCATACACTTTAGTGAAGCTTTCAAACCATTTTTTACTGCGATATTGTATTTTGCATGCAAGAATTAAAGAGATCTAGTAAAGTCTTTCTCAAGAAGCTTTCCTTTCCTACCCTATAGGTTCCTTAGTGGCTTTTTTAATGTAGAAATTTAGATTTGTATCTTGCGCAAACATCACTGAGCTCTCCTAAAACATTGACCTATTTATCTGAATTTGAATTTCCCTTTTTTTAAAAAAAAAAAAAAAAAAAGGAAAAATAAAACCTCCTTCCCCTTTTTTTGCCCACCCTGAAAAATGAAGTTTATACGTGAACACTTTTTAAATTTATCTAAGAAGGGTTTTATGGCTTTTATGGCTTATTAAAGGCCTTTAAAACAGTACTTTTTCTCTATCTGACTGTTGATGACATCCAGTGTACAACGAGCGGTGAGGAGAAGGGAGGGTGAGTTTAGTCCGTTAAGACTCCTCCTCAGAAGCACGAATGAAGAATAATGCAAACAGGACTGAGAAGACAAGTTTTATGTTTATGTTTAAAATCAGAAAGAAATTCCATGCTGCTACCTGTACTCAACAATTCTTTAACCACCAGTTGTGGATGTCACTAAAAATCTCATGCTCCACACTGGGGATCATGGAGGAAAAGCAGATCAATGTTTATATACCCATCCTTGTTCCTCAGAGCTGCATGTTCAGTTCCCTTTCTAAATGGGGATACCCTTCTCTAAAATCTGCTAGATGGATTTATAAAAAACCTTTTTAACATCAACTCAGGCTTTGGCTCTACAAGGAGGAATTATTGTCAGAAAGTACCTGAATGCTTCATAAGGACATGTAGCAAGCATTTAGTTTGAAATCAAAGCTTCTGTTTTTGAACTGTGTTGTTAAACTTTTGCAGTCTACAGTGTCAGTTCCCGCCCAAGTGCCTCTCAAATGTACGGTACAGCCACTCTCTTTCCTTGAATGGAAGCAGCTGGTCTCATAGAACTGCTCGTGTGGGATGTTCCTGGGCATTTCTCGTCTTTCAGAAGTGTATCTGTCTCCCGGGCCTTGTCAGAGTGGAGGCTGCCTTGTTCATCATAAATACAAGGAGCTGGCTCTGTTGTCCCTTCAGAAGACAGTACCGTCATTTCCTGTCTTGCATTACTTTTTAAATTTAGACTGTGTGTACATCCAGCTGGTTTGTTTCTCAATCTTTCATTACCTTTTATTTAATTCAGAATGTCACGTTGACTCTGTAGTTATTTACCTCCAATTCATGCTTTTGAAATGTTTTTTTTTTTTTTTTAATTATTTTCTGGTTACCCAAATTTAAGCAACATGCGATAGAAAAGATGAGCTGCAGTACAAAAACAGCTAGGATGAAGCCTTGTAAAACCTGGTAAACACACTGTAACATCTCCCTCCTCCTGTATTTATTGCATATGTAAAATGACAGTGGGTTTTGCATTGCTGCACCTTTGTCACCAAGTTCTTTATTAGCAAAGTCTATTAACAAATATTGCCTCAGCGCTCCTCTCCCTGTGAAACTAAAAAGTTCTCATGCTCACAGAGGGGCCAAGAGTCTGCTGTGCATGTTTTAAATTTTCTATGTGTGACAATGTATTTTTTTTCCAGTGTTTCTAAGAAGAAAAATTGAGTGAGTTTGCTTTAGAAGAAAGTAAAAGAATGAGCCCCCCAAGTAGTAGTTATTGCTGAGAATATTGCAAAACTTAATGATACGTGGAAGTCTTTAAGTGCTGGCCATAAATCACGGGGTTGTGAATAAGGCTTTGTTGTCCCGGGCGTGTGTACAGTCATTCTGGAGCGGCTGCCATTAGGCTGCAGCAAGGCAGCTGTCAGCTGTTTTCTTGTAATTAAACAGCCAATGAGCAACTAATTAAGACATATGTGTATACAGAAGTGGAAGTAGGTATGTTAATGAACTGTAGGAATCAATTCATTAAATGAAAATTTGTCAAAAGAAGGAACACGAGATGAGCGTGGGAGGCGGTGCCTCGCGGGGAGGGTGCCCGGGCCGGGGCCTGCGCGGGGCGCCGGGCAGCCACAGAAGCTGGGCACAGGCTTCGCAAAAACGGCTCTTGGCATTTCCAGCTCTGCTTTAGCCAGTTGTTAGTCACCCCAACTAGCAGATAAGAAGTTCTGTGCTCCTCCTTCCTCTACTCGATTCCTGGCAGCGTTTGAAAGCCCAGCTGTTCGGGGTCTGAAGCGCAGAGCGCAGGCTGGGTTGTGCGCTGCCCGCTCTGGCAGGGTGCTCGCCCTGTGCGGGTGCTGCTCCTGTGCGGGTCAGGCGGCAGAGCATCCAGTGATGCATCCACCGGCCTCGGACACGGGCTGACTCGGTGCCCGCAGGGCCCAGCTGGAGCCCTACCGCGCTGCGTCCCCGCGGCGCCAGAGAGGCTTGAGCAGAGGGTGCCGGGGCCGCCACGCTGCGTGCACAGCTGGAGGTGCCTTCGTAATGATACGAGAGACTAGGGACAACCGATAGGTTAGAAAGTGCCTAAGTGGATGACAACCTTATAGAAGAATTTTGTGATTAGGAAGAAAATAAAGGTTTGTGATTTCATCACCAATTCAATCCCCAGTCTTAGATGGGAGCATTTCTGAGCTTACAAGGTTAGGTTCATTTCTGTTCATTTTGACAAGTTCAGGTTCATTTCTAAAATTGATGGTTTGGCTTTTTTTTCCATCTCCTTTGACTGCTGCCGCTGTTCTCAGCGTGCGCCCGCACGGCTGCGGTTTGTTGGTAACAGCACTCTACTACATCTCTGCCTTGGCAAAGTGCAAGTGCTTTTAAAGGCCTCAGTTTTAGGCAGTTCTGCTCTATTGAAAATTTAGCTTCAAGCTGTAACTTAGTTGATATATTGTACACTAAAGTGTATTGAGCAGCCGTGTCTCTAGGGAGAATCTGGTAAAAGCTAAAAGCCCAGTCATTTTTCCGTTATAATGCTAAAAATAGTCCTCCTCTTGACAAGATATTTTTTGATAAAGAGAAATATGCGTAATTGGCAATATAGATATCTAGTACAAAATGGGATCCCAGCTAAGGAAACTGTGTCGATCTTTGAGGTCCTGGGCCAGGCTCAGTTTGGCTCTTGCTCAGGCTGGCTTTTCGGGATTCCGTGCTGGCGGAAGATGTAATAAAGTTCGTGTGCAGCCATGTCAGCCAGTGCAGCTGTTTGTCTGGAGAACCCAAGGGGCTAAGGGGAGCTGCAGAACCTTCATCACCAGAAAGTCACCCGCGGAGCTGGTATCTCGCCCTGCTTTTCCAGCACACGCGCTTGCGATGGCGAGACCTGCCCGGCGGCGCCCGCGGAGCTGCAAGCGGAGCCGCCTGCCTGCCCTGGCACCCGCAGGGTCCCTTCCTCAGCGCCAAGTGCTCTCTGTCAAACCTCACTATCTGCAGTACTTTCAGTCCCGTGCCCCTGCTGACAAACACTGAAAGGTAGTTGAAATTGAATCCTATAGAAACAAAGCTCAGAACAAAGAGAAAAGAGGCAGCGTGCAGGTGCGTGGGATTGAGGAAAGGCATTCCCACTTCCCTGGTGGTTGTACTCCATGTCTCCCAGCAAAGCCCTCGTGCTGGAGGCCGGAGCCCTGCCCTAACACGATACATTTGGCTTTCTGTGGGGGCAGCTGTGTGGCCCCCTGGGTGGCAGGAGGCTTGCAAGGACGTCCCCTCCTTGTCACGCAGCAATGCCTGCGGTTTAGTCCAGCGAGCATCTGGGCGAAGGGTGCGCGTGCCAAGGCACTCCCGAGTGCGGCCTTCGAATAAATAAAAAATTGGTAAAAGTCCAACTTTAATTAAAGGGTGACCAGCCTTTCTGAGGAAGTATTTTCTTTGCAACACTGTTAATTAATGCATTATGTGGCAACATAAAACTAAAATACTGTGTTCAGTCCTCACAGCTGCCTCTTTAGAGTGACTCCATCTTCCCAGCATCCCTGTGAGGCCGGTGTCAGGCACGCAGCAGCCCGGGCAAAGAAAAGAAACGAACTTCAAAGCAAGCAGCTGCCCAGGGGTTAATGAAATGCCCTACTCCGAGGGAGAGCCCTGAGTCGTAGCTGCTGCATAACCTTCCTGGGCTGCTTCCCCTGCAGAAAGGATTACCCCTTGCTCTCAGCTTGCAAAGAGAAAATAAATACGTGAATGAAATGTTTCCCCTTTCCCCACCCTAATAATTACAACCCAAGTAGGACCGGAGCTCAGTTGTCGCCATCAAAGCTGTTGCTCCCCTCTCATAACAAACGTTGTTCTTTGCAGAGCAGCTGCGAGCCTGGAGCGGGACACAACGGCAGCCTCTGTCCACACTGGTGGCCACACTCACTGTGTTGACCCAGCAAGGATGAGGGAATCAAGGAAATCTAGGTTTCTGATTAGCTTTATCTCCTCTGGAAAGAATCAGTATGCAGTGTTGCCATGTCTAATACAGGATTTGTAAAATCACAGAAAAAATGTGTAATTCCATTGTGAGTCACAACCCTTTTTTATGAATTGTTCTCTACAGGTTACTGCTCTTTATTTGTTTCCCAAAGAATAAAAAAAAAAGAGAAAAAAACTTCCCTTAGTTTCTTAAACTGTGCTTGAAGATCACTTTCTGTTTGGCATGCTGCCTTCCAGAGTGTTTCTTCACTTCATCTATTAACAGCTTCTTGACTTATATTTTGCAATTGTACCACAGGGCTTTTTCAGAAGGAGTCAGCAAAGCAATGCTACCTACTCCTGTCCTCGTCAGAAGAACTGTTTGATTGACCGAACTAGTCGAAACCGTTGCCAACACTGTCGATTACAGAAATGCCTTGCTGTGGGGATGTCTCGAGATGGTGAGCTCTGCTACCTCTCCTTTAATTGCAAAAAAATATTTATCTTATACTGTGTGTTCAGCTGAAACAACATAGCATTAAATTTCTTGTGCATCAAGCTGACAGTGATCTCTGAATAGCTTTTATATGTTGTTATATGTTTACATAAATATATATAATTCAGGACATGTATAAAGTTCTTGATATTTTTCCACTCATGTACTAAAGTTCTCCGTGAAGATCTTTGCTTCAAGTCACCTCTTGGAGATGCAGTTCCTAGTCTAACATTAGTGCCTTCTTCATGTGTTTGTTCCTACTTAAATGACATAGCGTAGTTGCAGGTAACAATTTGATTATCATATTGGTACAGGTAAGAATTGTTCAACAATATATGTAGAAGTCAAATAATATATAATGAATAATGAGAAAAACTACAAAGAGGAAAGGATGCAGTGTTTTCTCAACCTCCTTTTTTTTTTTTTTTTTTTTTAAGACTAGATCCCGAAGAAAAGATGTTTTATTGCAGTTAATGTTAAGCTCAAAATTACACCTAATATAATGATGAAAATCTACCTTGCTATAAAATGGAAGCTTATATAACACAATTAGAACTGGATTTGCAGCTGATATTTGCACACCTCCGTAGTTTTAATAAAGCTGCCATCACTTACCCAAGATCTGACTCAGTCTTTTCCCCTTCAGTGGTGACAGCAGCATTACATGGTTCTGCAATACATACTCATTACTCCATGCACATGAAGCCTGCTTAAGGAGGAGACAGTTTTCAGATTACATTTACTCCTTAAATTACATTGTTGTCTTTTTTATTTATTTATTTTTATTGGGCATGAAACTAAAATCCTGAAAGAGTTGATCATGTAATGGCCAGTTCATTTGCTTTCCTATAGAAAAGTACAGGTTGATAGTCACCTTCCTAAACTATGAAGCTGTTGTGGCTGACAGAAGTCCCCAAAGTCACATACCATATTCTTAGGAATTCACTGGATATGCCAAGCCAGTTGCTTCTGACTTACACTTAATATACAAGTTTCCAAGTTATATTTTTTAAAGTATTACTAATTTGGGGAGTCCACATGTACATATATAGAGAGATAGGTAGATATAGATATATGTTTTTTTTTCAGTAACTTGGTAAACATTTTAGCCAAAAAAAAAGTTCTCTAGTCACAGTAAGCTTCACTGAAAGCTGTTTCTGTGGCTTTTCCCATGTGCTTTGGTCCTAATATCAGTAAAGCTTGCTTTTGATCCTTTTCAGGATATTCCCTATATGCTTATACTTCTACGTTGACTTTATAACCTGGATATACAACTAATAGGAATTAGGTTGTTCTTCTAAGACCAGCATATTATTTTTTAATTGCCATCAGCTAATAATTTTATGTTTGATTTCAATGCCTAACTTTAGTGGATATGTAAGAGAAAGTCTTTTAGGTACAGAAGTGGAAAGCTAAGGAATTAAGCTAAAACAATAACTCTAAAATCTAGTGTAGATAGGATGATAAAACTGTCTTTCAAAAAGTAGATGCTGGAGCTCAGTTACTCCAGCATAAATGGCAGATGTGATTTTTAGGTCTGCTCATCTTGCCTTTTTTAGCTTTTAAACTGTCCTTCACTGTAGTATTTCAAGACCCAAGACAATGACCATTCAGGGGTGGTCTATAGAAATGAAATGTATTGTGTGTCTGTATTTCAGCTGTAAAGTTTGGTCGAATGTCGAAAAAGCAGAGGGACAGCTTGTATGCGGAGGTGCAGAAGCATCGAATGCAGCAGCAGCAGCGAGACCATCAGCAACAGCCAGGAGAGGCAGAACCACTTACACCGACATACAATATCACCACCAATGGGTTAACAGAGCTCCACGACGACCTCAGTAATTACATTGATGGGCATACCCCTGAAGGTAGCAAAGCAGACTCTGCAGTTAGCAGCTTCTACTTAGACATACAGCCTTCTCCAGATCAGTCGGGTCTTGATATTAATGGAATCAAACCAGAACCAATATGTGACTACACAACAGCATCGGGCTTCTTCCCTTATTGTTCTTTTACAAATGGGGAGACCTCTCCAACTGTGTCCATGGCAGAATTAGGTAATGAGAGAGAAAAGCTTCCATTGTAACTGTCTTAATAGTACCCTTTGGCTTAAATTGACACATTTAGGCAGGCGATAGCAAGAACACTGTGTCAGTTTAGCTGTTAGCATGTCCAGGCATGCAAAGTGCATGGTACCCTAATGGTGGCACGTGGGGAACACCTTACAGAACTGAACAAAAAGTCCCAGGAGTTTGCAGTCAGGTCTAATAGAATTACCCTTGTCTGAAATCTTTCTAGTAGAATCCTCTGAATGCTCATTAACGAGCTAATTTTAAGCACTGAACTGGCATAGAGTATTTCTTCGCTTACAGATTATTTTTGAATGTTTTATCATTTTTTTCATTAGCTGTATTTTATAACACAAAATGATGAAACTGATTTTCTTCTGCTTTTTGCCTGTATCTGGAAAAATGGAAACCAAAACACCAATCTAATGTGGGGGTGGGTCTCCTCCACACTGCTCAAGGAGGAGAATCTTGCCCCAGATACTTTGAATGTAACACGTTCTGCTAAATTCCCTACAATCCTTCTAATGCCAGTAGGTAGCACGCCTGAGTTTGCACTGTTTACTGAATGATCACACTTGGGCTGGAGTCCACAGGAAGGGCCTTGACAACATCCACGGCTTGAGTTAGAGTGCACTGTGTGAACCGCTTATGAGCAACGTGGAACAGGACATTAAAAAAGTGACTTTAAGATACTGCTACTTATTTAAGCAGTCAGGGCTTTAAAACATCGGTTTTGCTTGCTTAGACGGCATTTTTGCTAAATATTCCCTTATGAAAACACCTAAAAATAGTTTGAAAAATCAGATGCTCCAAGTTATTTTTTTTAAATTAGAGGCTAATATGTGATATGAAATTTTGCTAGTTTTCTTTTAGTTTATGCTCTTTTGAGAATTTGAAGAAAGGGAAAAGAAGGCTTCCTTTTTTAATGTCTTTGTGTTGCAAAATGCAGTTCTCTACAATTGAATTTGTTGTGACAACCAAAATATGGTGTCTGACTTGAGTACAAGTAACTTCAGTTACAGATGAGTAGAATGTGAAAAAAAAAAATGAGGATAAAGGCTCTGCTAGAAACTTTGTCTCAGTCAAATGGTTGTTAATGTTTCCGTGGGAGCTATTAATAGATTAAATTAAACTCTCAGAAAGAAGAAGGGCCTTTTACTTCCTAGGCCAGGTGTTGAGTTTGGAACACTGGCCTAAGTTTGTCGTATTACTTACCTTTATTTACATAGTTCTTGCCTTAAAATCCTCTGGAACGTGTGCTGGGTGCCCAGCAGTGACATTGCCAAACAATGTTTGAAGAATGTTTGTCTTCCAGACGGAGGTTCCAATTTAGGAGGTGTGGTTGCTCGATGAAAGTATTTAGGTGTGTGCCTAAGTAGGGGCCAGCGCTGAGGCCTGGCCTGGCGAATGTCTTGCTCATATTTCACCTTCTGCATCCTCCAAGGGCACGGGCTTGAGGCTCTCAGATGCTGCTAGGGAGAGCAAAAGTTGCTTTGAAATACCTGCTTGTAAACAAGCTGCTCTGAAATACATGAAAGCTGCAATGAAAACAAAAATTCAAACTGCTTTCTGCCCCAGATTGTTGGTTGTTTCTGTGGCTCCTGTCATCTGATTTTGCTCGACTACCCTGCATCTTAGATACATTTTGGTGTGTTATCTCAGATTGAACACTGAGTGCAGTACTGTGGTAGGGAGCAGGTGGATCAGTCCAGCAGGTCAGCTTGTCAGGAGCTGCATTTGATGGTGTTCAGACTAGGAGGATTCCTGGGGGACCCGCCCGTGGGCTCCTGCAGGATGCCGCTTGGTGTTAGTGGTGGGCAGGCGCGCTCCCACCAAACCTAGCGTCTGTGTCTTCAGGTACTAGTAATAAATATCTGGGTTCTCTAATGAGTATATTTTCCTAATGCTTTTAAAATCATATGATAGTAGGGAAAAAAAAAGCAACTGTTTTTTTCAAACGGTTTCCTCAGAGCAGCCTTTGTGTGACAGTGTTGGGCTTGTGTGACAGTGTTGGGCTCGGTAGAGCCCTGGCTGGATTCTCGCTATCTGCAGGTCTTTAGGAGGAAGTTTCTGTTGTATCAAACGCAAAGGAATCTTGTGGAGATGAGCAGCGCGGCCGCGAGCGCTCGGTGTTCGCTGCCCACGAAGCGCAGCGCGCCTGTCGGCCGGGTCCCCCTCTGCCTGTCTTGCGCTCTGCCTCACGGGGTCATCACCTCATGCACTGGTGGTTTTTACTATAACTCCCATTAGCAGCTTAATTCTCTGTCCGGTTTTGAAAACTGACTTTAGCTCACTACAAAGAGCAAGGCCACTTGCTGAGTTTGCAATAGGTTGCTCCTCCCCTTGATTTCCCTTCTTTTTGCAAGCTTTCCCGTCTCAGATGCTTTCTTTGGTACCCACTTCGGTGTGAGAAGGAAGTTTGTCCCAAATTCAACTTTATTTAG